>JAKSZT010053975.1:1914269-2027656 GCA_026826555.1 Tolypeutes matacus
CCCCCCTTATATAGGACCAGGGTGTCTCCGGAGCTCTCAGGAACCCCTCTGAGTGGGGTGATAGGCACTTAGATGTTCTATGAGCTCCTACTGAGGTGTGCGTAAGAGTTACCTCTGGGATGACCTCCTGACTCTCTTTGAAGTCTCTTAGCCACTTGAACTCATTTGTCTTTACCATTTCCCCCTTTTATTCAAGGTCTTTTTCCAGTTGTGTTGCCAGTTGGCACTTGGTATTAATCCCTCGTTGCCAGGGAGTCTCATCCCCGGGAGTCATGTCCCACGTTGGGGGGAAGGTAATGCAATCATATGCTGAGTTTGGCTTAGAGAGAGGCCACATTTGAGCAACAAGGAGGCTCTCAGGTGGCAACCCTTAGGCACCCCACAACTGCAGGCTAAGTCTCATTTACAAGAGCAAAGACTCACAAGGGTAGTCATCAATAAAAAAAAACACATCAGTGGGTCATCCTATTTTGACAGGCACTGTCCCTACACTCAGAGGACTATTGCTGCTCCCTTGGAGACTGTGGCAGAGCTCTGCAGGCTAGGGATTCAGATTCCCTCATTTATTGTGTGATTATCCACCCATCGTGACCATGCCCCATCCCCCGATCCTTTGGATTATTTGGTATATCTTTCATGTATATTCGGATGAACAAATCCCCACGAAGCCCCCCCCAAACACCCCCCCCAATAATCCCCCGCAGTACCCATTGTAACCCTTCTGTGATCCAAATCCTCCATGAACATTTAGTCCATAAAATAATCAAATACACTTATTAGGAAAAAGAAACAAGTGTGATAAGCTTACATGCAAGAGACAAACATAAGGAAACTCAGGGGAAAAAAAAAAAAGAGAAGGAAAAAAAACATATAATCAAACAAAAAACAAAACAAAATAAAATATAATTAGTGGATTGGGACATTAAAAAAATGGGCTAAAAAGCAAAGGAAATGCCTTTAAAAATATATATGTATATATATATATATTCATTTTTTTTTCCTTTCTCTTTTCTTTTTTATGGGAAAATGTTTTGCCAAAAGTCAAGGGTAAGTGAGGGGTGAGGCATAGCTTCTTAATGGAGGAGAGGAATATGCCACACATAGACACTTGCTCCTCTGCCCAACTTTTCCTCAGAGGCAGAAACCATAGAAGACTTTCCAGGGCTTCTCCCATTTAGCACCGACAATTACCCCAGGTGGCTAGCCCTCCTACCACTCCATTTTTCAGAAAAGCAAATTGAGGTTGGCATTCAAAAGTTTCAGGAGACTCTGGGTACCTGTCAGAGAGCCACATTAAAGAGAGGACACAGTCATCCTGACCTGGGAGTAGTGTGGGGGGCACCTAGCCCAGAAGTTTCCTGACATTTTAGCACTTTGCTCAAATGCAGAAGTCAAAACATGAATAGAGAGGGCTCTTCACCCTCTTTGGGTTCCAGGCACCCAGAGCAGAGTTTGAACCCCAAGGATATTGCACATCATCCCTGCTTTACAGCAGCAGAGGCTCAGGATGAGGGAATGAGGTCAAGCACAGAGTGTCAGATATGAGAAAAGAAACCACAACTTCTCAAGTCAAACTCTGGATACCTACCTTAGGCCACGAGGCTGGTGAGAGCCTACCCATCCCCACATCAGATGATATTTCCAACCCTCAGCATCTAAGCCCTCCTGCTGGGGCTCTTCATCCTTCCTTGGGTGTGACCCCTAACCCCCAACCTAAGGGCATGGACCAGAATGACCTTGGAAGGGAGGTCCAGCCTGGATGGATAGAGGTGGACTAACTCCTGCTCCTCAGCACCACAGGCCATAGAAATGGCCAATGAGTTGGGTGACTCCAGAAACTGGAGTTTAGAGACCAGACTCTGCTGATCCCTGAAAGACCTGACCCATCTCCTTCAAGAAGCCTTCTCATAAGCCTGAGCCCAGCTACCTGTTGTTTCAGCATTTAAGGAGGAAAAACACACAGCCCAAGTTGGGGAGAGAGACTTGGCCCCTTCTGGGTAGCTAAATGCTTGTTGTCTCCACCTCCAGTTCATGACCCAATGTGCTTCATTGATGACTGGATCCTGAATGTCAGGTAGGCAGGCCACCATGACTTGAGGCTTTGGAGGGAGAAGGATTGTGACAGCTGAGTAGGAGGGTGGTCTGCACCTGAGAGGGTCCAGAAAGGGGTCGCTGTTGTCCTGACCTTACACCAACCCAGTGATGAGGGCATCCTCTGGACAAGTGAGTGTGCAGGATGGAGTGTAGGTGCATATTGGGGTGTGCTCAAAAGCAGCCCATCCTCCACTCCTTGAGTCCTCATAGAACCCAGGACACCTCCTTCTGGAATTGCTCTCTGCCACCTACCCCCATGGTCCCACCCATAAGTCAATGTGTGAGTATGTGTAAGACTGTGAGTGTGTGTGCCTGTGCTCAAGTTAAGATGCTGAGAGGTAAACAGTCAGGTTTGTGGAGTGGGAGCCAGGATTCTCCAGTAACTTTGGGCCTCTCATTTCCAAAGCAAACCACACAGCAGGCATTGAACTCTGGTCTAGAGAGCCTATCCCTACCTTACCCTCTGGACTCTGCCCATTCCTGGGATCTGAGTTAATCTCTCCTCTCTCAGCCTCAGTTGGAGGTGACTGACTCCTGGACTGTAAGCCTGGCCTCTGTCCCCCTGGACCTCAGGCACATCACCCCTCTTTGCCACCTCCCAGTGGCAGTATCGATCCCAAAGTCTGCACCAGGCCAGGCTGCTGGAGGTCCTGACTCATTGCTGGGTTCAGACCCAGAGCAGGTGCTCAGGCCATGGTGGGTGGGGAGACACTTGGCCCCTGTCAGCCATCCTCCTTCAGCCCTGGCTGAGTCCCATCCAGACAGTATACCAGGTCTTGATTGAATTCCCTCCCAGGTCAGTGCCATGTCAGCCTGTAACTCAGGACAAGGTCAACAATCAGGTGTGAGCGGCAGGCTCTGGGAAGAGCATGTGTGCACAGCTATCTCCCAGGAACCACCTGGCATGATACTCTTGGTCCCCAGCCACCACCCACTCTGTGCTCCAATGTCTCTGTGCTTGGGGCCATCCCAGACCCATCCAGGCACTGAGAACTCAGAGACATAGGGGCAAAGAACTATCTCACCTGTCCCCTGCTATCATGGTCCTCAGATGTCGTGCTGAGAGTCTGGCCAGGCAGTTTGCCCAGGTCAGGGAAGACCAGGGGACTGGCAGCACCTTCTTGTCTGGGCCAAAATGAAGGCAAAGCAGCCTCCCTCCTCTTCCTCTGTGAGAAGCAGAGGTCAAGTGGGCTGGAGGTTCTCTCTGGTTTAAGAATGAGCTGGAGGGCACCTGGGAGGTGGGTCTAACAACAAGGCTGAATGTTGGGGGCAGTTGCTGTTGTTAGTGAGATCTTCCTGTACACTCAGTGATTTTTCCCCATTTTAGAGATGAGCAGTAGACATCAGCACCAGAGTCTTACAATGGAAGGTGTGACTCAGTTTCTCCTCTCTCACACATTTTTGTTACTTCTGTTGATCATCAGAAGCCTTGTTCTGCATTGAGTGCTCCATAGACTAGGCAGATGTCCCCAGGACCATGCTTTTTAGGCACCTTCATGTCTCCTACTACAATCCTCAACAACCCTCATGAGGATGGAGTCTCAGATTCCCAGACATATATAGGGTTTATGGGCCTTCTCTCCCACAATTCACATGTGCCAGGTTCTCCCAGTCCCTTGCTGTGACTACCTGCAAACTGTCCCCCGATACACTAGGTGGTCAGGAAACAGCCTCCCATGATCCAGAGGATGTCACATCTAATGGAGGCTCACCAGGCCCAGTGGCATGAGTAGGGAAGGGCTGAGCTGTTTGAGGTCAAGGAATAGAGTGTCTGGAGACCTGGGTGAGCTGCACCTTCTAACCCCGGTATCCTGGATTCTCTGCACCACAACCTGGGTCCAGGGCTGTGCTTCCCTTCATCAAGGAACTCCTCAGGGTTCCAGACCCCATCCATAGCTCTCTTGATCTCCTTTACTCCTGCAGGGGAAAGGAACCACCCACTAATAGGCCCTTAGCTGGAATCATAGGATGACTGTACCCAAAGTGCTGCCAGCCCCTCCCTGCCACCACCCCATAATCCTCACTGTGGTCTGTGGTAATAACAGTCACTCTTTTTTGTTGTTGTTGCTGTTAAAAATCTTGGCTTTAATTCACTTTTTTTTTTCTTAATTTCACAACACATTATTATTTTATTTTTCTTTTTTTTTTATTTTATTTTTTTTTATTATGGGTAAAAATCAAAATTCTCACAATACATACAAACATTTGCAAAATGATATATAAATATATATGCATATATGTGTATTTGCTTACAAAAATGTTATTTATATATATATATATACATATATTTTAAGAGGTGCTTAGATTACCCAAAAACGGAACCCACTGGGATTCCCATGTTTCCCACCTCCCACACCTCCCACCACATCCACATTATTTTTATTTCCAAGGTGTTTTTTTTGTTTTTGTTTTTGTTTTTTTTTTTAGGTCAAAAATTTTTTATTATATAATACAAGGAATACATTCAAAGGTAATTCATTAAATAGCCTCATACTCTTAAATTTAGCAAGAGTGCCTTTTTTTTTTTTTTTTTTTTTTGGAACTCAGTGCTTTTTATTTACAAAAGAAAAACAGTAAAGGAAAAGTCTAAAGCTAATTAGCTGGAGACAGGAGAGAAGGTGGAAATCGGGAGGGTAGAGAGGGGGAAGGTGGTCCGCAGAGAGGAAGGGGATGGGAGGGCTCTGACTCTTGGGAAGCAGGAGGGTCCCAGCCTCTCCCTGGCTTCCCAATGGCCAGCCCCACCCTCAAAGAGTGCCTTTTTAAATATTTTATTTTAATCAGAAATTTGTGAGCTTAACAGGAGTTTTTAAATGGTGACTTTATTATTTTTCAATTCAGTAAGCTTTTTCTTTCTTACTGAATTTCAGGCCAGAACTAAGTACCCCCCGCCTTTATTGGGGAGTTGCCAGCTGACAACTAAAGATGTTCAGGCCTGTTTGTGCTTACCGGTTTTGTTTTTTTTAAAATATATTTTAAAAGATGCTTAATTTACATAAATGTTACACAAAAATTACAGGGATTCCCATGTTCCCCACCTCCCACACCTCCCATAACATCCTACATAAACATCTTTCATTAGTGTGGCACATCACCTGCAATGGCTATACACATCCTGGGGCTTTGCCACTAAGCATGGACCATAGTTCACATTGTAGACCACACTCTCTCCCACACGGTTCTGCATGGTATATGCTGATGTAAAATGGCCTATATCTGTTGTTGTAATGTCACCCAGGATAATTCCCAAGTCCTGAGAAAAACCCCTGTATTACAACCGTTTTTCCCTTCCCTGCCCTGAAAGCATCTAGTGGCCACTGGCTCCACCTCACTTTTATAATTTCTTTCATTACTTGAATAACAATATGTCTACAACATAATACCATTAAGTCCACTCTAGTCCATAGTTCTTCCCCCAGTCCTTAGGGGACTGGGATGGTGATGTCCACTCCACCTCCAAGTGAGACTGGGCTTATATCCCATGGATACAGTAGATGGGATTATCCTGCCTGCAGCTTCAGGCTCTCTCCATTATGTGGGATGGCTGTTGTCTATCATTGTCCCCCCACCAGGTGACTTTGGTGAGTCCATTGAGCTGTAGAGTAGGAGTTGCAGCTCCACCAAGATTCCAGGCACAGCTGGCACATGGGCAGACCAGAGGCTTCAGTCTCTGGAAGTATACCTACAAACTCCAGCATCACATATAAGTTTGAACAGAAGGGACGGATGGACCATGTGCAGGGAGGACTTATTTGAGTCCAACTCTGTCACTCTCAGGAGCACAGATTCCAAAGTAGAGCCCACTGATAAGGCATCAATCTCTGGAGCTATCCCCCCTTATATAGGACCTGGGTGTCCCCAGAGCCCTCAGGAGCCCCTCTGTGTGGGGTGATATCCACTTTGGTGTTCTATGAGATCCTACTGTGCATAAGCAATACCTCTGGGATGACCTCCCGAGTCTCTTTGAAGTCTCTTAGCCACATGAACTCATTGGACTTTGCCTTTTCCCCCTTTTGTTCAAGGTCTTTTTACATTCATATTGCCAGTTGGCACTTGGTATTAATCCCTTGTTGCCAGGGAGGCTCATCCCTGGGAGTCAGGTCCCATGCTGTGGAAGGTAATGCATTCATATGCTGAGTTTGGCTTAGAGAGAGGCCACATTTGAGCAACAAGGAGGCTCTCAGGTGGCAACCCTTAGGCACCCCATAACAGTAGGCTAAGTTTCTATTATAAGTGCAAAGACTCATAAGGCTAGTCATCAATAACAAGAACCCATCAGTGGGCCATCTTCCCTTGCCAGACACTGCTCCTGCACTCGGGGCACTGTTGCTGCTCCCTTGGAGAATGTGGCAGAGCTCTCCAGGCTGGGAATTCAGTATTCCCTCATTTAGTCACTCGACCCCAAAACACCTAGTATTTTCAGTTGATCCTGGCATCTGCCATAGATGGATATATGAGGGTGTCTCACCTAACTTCCTGGGTGTGCTACCTGCTGATGATCTCAATGTCAAATATTACTGTCAGACTTGCCAACTAGAAAGGGAATCCCAGGAAGGGAGGGAATTTTGTCTGTTTGTTCTTTGAATTAGGCTATCTCTTAAAGAAGTGCTTGCATAATGTGTCAGTTTGAATCAGGTAGATCCCAGAAAATCCTGTTCTTATAGCTAATCCATCCCTGTGCAAGTAAACCTATTGTAGATGGGAACTTTTTTTTTTTTTTAACATTTTTAAACTTTATTTTGTACATTTAATAATTGAAAATATAAACAATTAAAAACTAAAACGTAAACACACATGAATAAATATATACATTTCTCAATTAAATGTAATGGATACATATAATTTTTTTTTGAATCAAACAATATATTACATAATATATTTGGTTCATAGTAACGCATTCATACAGTATTTGTCCTTTTGTGTCTGGCTTGCTTCACTCAACATAATGTCCTCCAGGTACATCCATGTTGCCATATGCTTATGACTTCATTTCTTCTTACAGCTGCATAATATTCCATCGTGTGAATAGACCACAGTTTGTTTATCCATTCTTCTGTTGATGGACACCTGGGTTGTTTCCAACTTTTAGCAATGGTAAATAATGTTGCTATGAACATTGGTGTGCAGATGTCTGTTCGTGTCACTGCTCTCAGTTCTTCTGGGTATATACCCAGTAGTGGTATTGCACGGTCACGTGGCAAGTCTATATTCAACTTCTTTAGGAAGTCCTCCATAGTGGCTGTACCATGCAAACAGTCCTCCATAGTGGCTGTACCATTCTGCATTCCCACCAACAGTGAAGCAGTGTTCCTATCTCTCCACATCCTCTCCAATACTTGTAGTTCTCTGTCTTTTTAATAGTGGCCATTCTGATAGGTGTGAAATGATATCTCATTGTAGTTTTGATCTGCATTTCCCTAATCATGAGTGATGTTGAGCATTTCTTCATGTGTCTTTTTGCCATTTGTATTTCTTCTTCGGAGAAATGTCTATTCAAGTATTTCGCCCATTTTTTAATTGGGTCGTTTGTCTTTTTATTGTTGAGTTGTAACATCTCTTTATATATCCTGGATATTAAACCCTTATCAGATATGTGATTTCCAAAATTTTTTTCCCATTGAGTTGGCTGCCTTTTCACCCTTCTGACAAAGTCCTGTGAGGTGCAAAAGTGTTTAATTTTGAGGAGGTCCCATTTATGTAGATGGGACCTTTTGATTAGTTTCATTTAAGGGAAATTATTTTTAAATAGATCACTTCAGTGGGGCATGACCCAGTATGGGTTTTAATCCTCTCACTGGAGTCTTTTATATACAGGAATAAAAAGCCATAGACACAGGAAAAAGTGTAAGAGACAGAGAGAAGCCTCTGGAATTTGACATCAATGAACCGAGGAGAGAGAAAAGCCACAGAACAGCCCAAAGCTGAAGCAAGGAGGCTTGGAAGAAAGGGGAGAGATAAGCAGAACCTGCCAGGTGCCTGATCACCCACAGCTGAGCTCTGGGGAAAGGGAGCCTGGACGAGAAGGCAGAGACCAACCAAGCCACCAATGTCCATTGCCTTGTGGAAAGAGTCCAGGATTGCCAACACCTGGCCTTTGGGGAGAGTTTCACCTGGCATTTTTCCCAGCTTCATGTACGTTTTTAACCTAATAAATCCCATTGTAGAAGCCAACTCACTTCTGGTATGTTGCATTGGCATCCTTTAGTTTTAGCAAACTAAAACAAATTCAATAGACACTACACATATATTTTGTGTTCTTTATTAAATGAGCACTAACTAGGACCTTCCCAGGTATCTGAATTGGCATTGGGACTGAATACTTGTGTTCCATATACTGGATAAAATGAGGACAGGAATCCCTAGGTAAAATCTCACACGTTCTTTACAAGTGGTCCATGAAGGCTTCAGTTGAGATTCTCTTCAGAGAGAAAAAAACCCTCTTCTCTTCAGCAGTCCTTCCCAGAGAACCAGGTATGAGATGAAACTTTCCATTGCTTATCTGATTTAACATTATCTTTATTAATGTTTACAAAGGTGGCCCTTCTGCCACCTCACTTTTCAGAGAAATAAACTGAGGCTAGAGGGTGAACAGACATTCCCAAGGCACCCAGCTACTGGCTGACTATGTTGCAACTGTTCTGTGGGGGGTCAGGGGCTCACCTTAGTAACCATAGATCCATGGCCTGCTGGATTGTGGTGAAGGCACAGCATGTGGCCAGGAAGCCATTGATAGTGATCAAGTTGCCTTCTGGAAGATGGGACCAAGATCTCCCCCAGCTCCTCAGGTGTGCCTGGATGGCCTCATGGTAAAAGTCTCACCTGTGCTCAAGGATGAGTCACTATCACACTGGTTTGGGAATTTCACAAAAGGAAGATGCAATTAGTGGCAGCAGCATGAAGCAGCAGGAGGGTTGGAGACAGGCACTCAGACTGGGACTCCAAGACCTCTTTGACTTGAGGCAAGAGGTGGGACAATAGTCTCCAGCACAAAAACGTTCTCAGCATCTAAAGTAGAATTTGAAGTTCTGGAGTGATATTAAATAACAACACCTTCAAATCAGTTTGTTAGCTGTGTCATAAGAGCACCTGCCTATGTTGAGAGCCTGTGTGAGAGGCATTTTCCCAGTAAGCCTCACAAATTATCTCCATTTACAAGGTGAGAAAAATAGAGATCAAGCAGCTGCTTCAGGGTCCAGCAGATTAGAATGCAGAATCATTCATGCTCAGACTGTGTACTATTCCCTCCATGCTATGGGAGGCTTCATTTCCTCTTGACCTGGCATCTGGGAGGGGCCGGGGGATGGACCACCAGGATGTCTTTTCAGGTCTCAGGGTGGTGCTGCATGCACCCCAATGCTGTGATTTTCAACTACCTCCTCTTGATACAGACATTTAACAGATCTTTACAGAGTGCCCCCTGGGTGCCAGTCACCTAGGCAGGCACTGTCCATGCCGTCTTGGTGCTTAGAGCTGGGTGGTGGTAGAGATCATCATGATGGCCTGGCTAATGATGGTACAGAGATGAGAGGGCTATTATGATACCATGGGAAGGCACCCACTCCAGAGGGGTACAAATCCAGGCAGGCTTCCTGGAGGAGTTGATGCCGGAAGAGACTCCTCAAAAATTGTCCAGTTGGTGGGATGGGTGTGTTAGAAAAAGTATGCCAGAATGGTGGGCAACATCTAAAAAGGTGTGCTAGGCCATGCCCAGGAGGCCATGGGATGATGTTGGACTGTCATGTGTGGGAAGGAAAGTGTTGTCTATGAAGGGTATGAAGCTTCTTTTCCAAGGGCAACTGGCAGGGGACTGAAGGCATTTTATGCATGTAATTTTGTTTTCTTATTCAAGTGCTATCTCTCAGGTTTCAAAAGCTTTAGGACACAGAAAACTCTGATGTATCCTGGTGATATTTGCAGCTGTATTTACACAAAGCTTGGTTATGATCATGTGGGATCAGAGCCCAAACTCCTGTGGGATGGAGGAAGCAGACTAAATTCCCTATGTCATATTTAACCTGGGCTTAGGATCTGAACAGACTTGAAAGAGGGACCAGATAAAATTTCTGACTCAATTTGTGAACATTGACACATCCCTTCCTTTCTGAGCCTCAGTTTCCTCATGTATAAATAAAGGGATTAGCTCCATTGACTGAGGCTCATCTGGGTCTGACAGTCTGAGGAGGAACTGCACCCAGAAATTCAGGGCTGTGAAGGTTTAAGTGAAGGTGGGATGTCCTCTCTCCTCTCTGCTCTTTGTCACCAGTGTAGACTCTGGAAGCCCCAGAGTCACACCCCTCTTTGCAAGTTCTGATGAATGTAGGATGACCAACACCTGAAAGTAACTTGTCTGCTCCCTGTTGCTAAGATAAAAAGGAAAGAATTATATGTAAATTAGAAGGTAATGAGATGCAACCCTCCTATGGTGCCAGATTCTCTTTCTTGTGGTCCAGAATATGCTGTTGAAACAATGAAGTATGAAAAACAGCTTCAACTGTTTGGCCAGACCTGTTCAGAAGAAACCCCTGGCTGTCCTCACTTCATCTTGCTTAATTAACATAGAAAAATTCCCACCCTGGGATGGAGTTATCCACCCCTTTTTTAACCATGCAATATATGTGCAAGCATGATTTCCTGAACATACTAATCATACAATTATATAACTAGCTATGTATGTTCATCCATATGCATAAAAGTTAATGCATAATCAAAGCAAATGCTAAGTAGAAACTTAGGTATTTAAACAAGAGTGAAACTGTAGCACAGAAAGTCAAGTCTGAGTCGCTTTAGTCTGGCCTTGGCTCCTTATCTCTGCAGATGTAAAAAACGTAAGTTCTGTCTAACTCTCATGTTAAAGTTTTTTTCTACATCTCTGGTTATCCCCAAACGCCCAGCTTTGGGGCCTAACAGTTCCAGACAGGATCATGCACACTCCTTCCCACTAGTTGCCAGCTCCAAAGAGCCCACAAAGGTCAGGGAAGGGCTGGGTGTCTGGGCAGGGGCTCACTTATCCTGTGACCTCCTGGAAATTCTTCTCTGACATTCTGGTCCACCATACCAACTTTTTGACAAAAATGGCTCCTGGAATACACTCAGTTCTGGGGTCCTGTCCAGGGTTGCCACTTAGGATTCAGGAAGATTAAGCAGTTGTGAGTGTGTGTATAAGTGACTTTATGTGTATGTGTTTGTGTATGCACACAGATTATTTTTGTTAATAGCTCTCATTTATGAAGTACCCACAGTGTTCTAGGCATTATCATGGGTCTTTTTACACAACTTGACCTTAGTAATGGCATTAGTACATATGTCTGACTAGACCTAGTAGGCCTGGGGAGCCCCTTCATCCAGGCTGCCTCTGCCCTGTCCCTCACCTGCATGGAGAAGCTGCAGAGAACCTTAAGTATGAGGAAGCCTAGAGCAGCCACTTCAGCATGGTCATGTGTCTAGAACACTAGGATAAAAACCTGTTCACATGCAGATCAAAACTACAATGAGATATCATTTCATGCCTTACAGAATGGTCATTATTTAAAAATATAACAGAAAAATACATGTGCTGGGGAAGATGTAGAGAAATAGGAATACTTCTTCATTGTTAGTGGGAATGTAAAATGATGCAGCTTCTGTTTGGTGGTTCCTCAGGAAGCTAAATATAGAACTGCTGTATAAGCCAACAATCCCACTACTAGGAATATATTCAGAAGAATTGAAAGCAAGAACATGAACAGATATTTGCATACCAATGTTCAATATGGCATTATTCACAATTGCTGAAATATGGAAACAACTTGTGTCCATCAACCAATGAGGGGATAAATAAAATGTGGTATAAACACACAATGGAATACTACTCAGATGTAAGAAGAAATGAACTTGGGATACCTATGACAACATGGATGAACGTTGAGGACATTATGTTGAGTGAAATAAGCCAGACACAGAAGGACAATTATTGTATGGCCTCAACTGTATGAACTAAATACAATGAATAAACTTATGAAGTTAAACTATAAGGGGGAGATGATGCTGAATATATGTAGAATGCTTAATAAGGTTGATTGTAATATATGGAAATGGGTAGAGTTGATGGTAACACATTATAATGAGTATAACTAACACTGCTGATTTATAAATGTGATTGTCTAGGGAAGTTAAAGTTAATTGAAAGACAACTAGAAGTTAATCTAGGAAACATATAATATAATGATTTCAGAAGTATATGAGGATTGTGGTTAATAATACAAAGACAAGAATGTTCCTCTATTACAAGGTGTTAAGAAAATGGTGATATATGGGAAAAATACAACTAATGTAACATAGAGTATATTTAATAGTAATACTATAATATTATTATAGCAAAAGTTAAGCAGGTATTATTTCAATGCTGAAGGTCAAACAAGAACATGGGATAGAGTTTTATGAGATGTAAATATGATCAGGCTTTTAAAAAATTTTCTTCATTTACAAGGAGAGCTCAGTCATGTCATTTAACCAATCTGTGGTCATTTATTCATCTTTATGAACACTGAAGAAACATTTGAGTTTGCTTTTAGGATTAAATAAGATCAATGTGCCTGGACATAATTTTTTAAGGTAATGCTTCCATAATTTGTTAAGCTGTCTTTTGTCTTTTATATTTTTTAGGTTAAAAGAAAGTTTACTTTAAAAAAATCTGTTAACATTGTTCTCAGAAACAGGGGCAGAGAGGTGGGGGCAGAGCCAGACACCCTATCAACTTCTTGATTGGGATTAATGTGATGCTCCCTTATCTCTATCCCCCTTCAAGGGACTTCCAATTAGGCATCACTTTGGAGGAAACAAACCAGGGCCCTATACCCTGACTGCCATCCCAGTGCCCTTTCCCCCACAGCACACTGCTCCTGCAGCCCTGAGCTTGGCCTGTCCTTGTGATGAGCAGCAAACAGTGCTGTTTGAGGGTGGTTCTAAAAGTTGCCCATCATTTTAGAATCTTCTTTGTGGACATCTCTGGGATTTCCATATGTAATCCCTGGTTCAAGAAGTTCCATTCAGGTCAAGCTTCCATGATGTGGATTTGAGTAATGGATGCTGGGAATTCCAATGCTCAAGGAAGGCAGGACTTCAGTTCAGCCTAGAAGGCCAGGATAGAGAGGGTTGGTAGAGGTGCATGGAGAACAGTGTGACAAGGGCACAGGTAAAGTGCTGGGAAGCAGTGAAGGTGATGCTGCAAAGGAAAGGTGAATCTAGACAATGACCCTGAAAATGAAGTTTAAGAATCAAGAGTTTAATGTGTTTTAGAATTAGATTGGAGTCAATGGGCCATGAACCTTGCTTGAGCCTGGGAGGGGCACAGGCAGGGCTGAGCCTGAGAAAGGGGCTTTAACAGTAGGCTTGGCATTCAGGGTGGACTGAAGGCTAATATTTGGAGTAAACAAGCCAATCACAGAGTCTCCATGTTGTTCTGAGAGGAAAAGGCTCAGGAGTCACTCACTTCAGGAGTCTAGCACTTGTTCCAGTCCTATACTAGCACAGAGTTCTTGAAAAAAATTGACTATGTGTTCAACTATTGCATACCTAATAGAGCTTTGTATAGGGAGCTATTAGATAAAATAAATGATATGCTTCAAGTTAAGCACCTAATGCTGTACTTGGCTTATGAAAAAACTTTAGTAAACAAATTTAAATGTATATGACACAAATATTTCTATTTCACAAGGCCATCATTACCTTTCCACCAATTCATTTTTGGGAAGCCAGAATTTTAACACAATCAATGGCAGGAAAACTGACTAGATTAAGTGTAAGGGATGTATGCTATTAGTGTTCCCTGCCCCAGTGGCCAAAAGACCTAGTGGAAACCAGTGGAAAAACATTCCAGATGTCATTGATATATTACAAAACAACAATAATTCTATAAAGGTATAACTTAATATAAGGGCACGATTATTGGAGTGCCATGAAATAAATTACAAATCAGAGAGTTCAAGTGCAGAATATGATGATCCTCAAGGTCATTATTGAAAATATAGAAAGATTCAGATATGCAGGAATAGATTAGAGTACATTTTGAGAATGTAAATTAGTTTTGTAACATTTTAAAATACTTGAGAATAAAAGTATTTAATATAATTATTTAAGGATCATTTCTGAACTAAAATATCAGGGAGAATTAGAGTTAAGTAATAAAATTGGCATTGTAGGTCAGTGCTGTATATCTTGGATGTACATCAGAATCAGGTGGAGAATGTGAAAAAAAAAATAGATGCTTGGGGGCCTTATTTGAAAATGCTATGATAATGGGCAACATTATTTTTTAAATGTTAATTTTTAAAATGTTTACCCAGGATATTATGGTCTGAAGAATTGGTGAAAACAAGCAGGAAATTTTGAAATAAGTGTAAACTCTATCCTTACATAAACTAAGAGAAATCTGGGGTGCTGATGCATAAATCAGTGGTAAAAACTGAACATAGATGAATGTGGAGGAAGATGCAGGAGGAAGCAGATCTTAGAACAAACTGCAAGTTCACACTTCCAAGAAGAGGACAACATCCTGAATTGCCCAGTCTCAGCCACTTAAAAAAGTGGTAACAAGTTCTACAAACTGGAGGTGGAAATTCTTTGGACTTTTCCCCCTGAGGAAAAAACAAACAGAATGTTCCTTAAAGAATGGAGAAAGAGCAGTTACATAAACCAAAATGAAAGAATCTTACAAATCTAACTCATACAATATAAACTATTCCAGAGAGACATAAATCATGAAGTCACTTGTGGATAAAATAGTGTATGATACTTACAGCAACTCCTACGTGGCTGAGAATTGACCTCACCACTGCCCCCCACACCCACCCCAGGCATCCTTCCCCATAACTCCTTGGTAGCACACCCAGCTTTAGCTGCTATACAATTAAACACTGCACCCAAAGCTCATTTTATTTTGAGAAAAGGGCACATAACCAGATGCATTCCCAAAACTTGCATGCAAAATTCAGCTATTTTTTCCCCTCAGCCTTATAAACTAAAGAGCTGTTGGCAAAGGTACAGATATACTTGTGAACTTCCTGCCATCTTGCTGTCTGTCACAAGGTAACTGTAGCTCTTTGTAAGTAAGTTCCCTAATAAATGCTTGAAGACTGATCACCCTAGTGTTCATGTTTTTCCTCAGAATCTCAATAGGCCCCATTGGGAGGCAGTTTGGAGCAGTCCTGGCTGTGCCTTCCCATATTTCTTCTTTTGGGGTGAGTCCTGCTGCTTGTTCAATGGGAAGCAACAAGTAGAAAACATACCAAAAAATTCAATATATTGTTTGGGGATTTTAAAATGTGATGAACTTTTAACAAAGAGCAAGTGATTGATAATTACAAAAGTAAAGGCATTAATTATGTCTGGATGTGAGGAAAGGGGATACGAGTATGTTGCATGAAGAATATGTCAAAGTTACTGATATTGTTCTATGCTTACAATTTGCATGAGCTGCTTCATGTTTTATAATTATTCTATTATTTTAGATATACATTTTATATATTCCCTTGAAATGTGGTTAGTGCAACTGGGAAATGAATTTTGTACAATTTAATTGAAATTGAAATCTACAAACTTTAATAACTAGTGGCCACCATATTGAAAAGACCAGCTCTAATATATCTGATATTTCATTTTTTAAGTGGAAAAATATAAACATCTTGGACAAAAAAATTGTTTCAGAAAAGCTCATCCAATACAAAGAAGAATTATTAAAAACGGGAACTTTACAAAAGCTATACAAAGAAACTGAGAGGAAAAGAGGAAAAGAAAAAGTGAAACAGCAACAACAATAATTTCCTAAGAACACTTTTGAAAATAACATGCAACAGAAAAAATGTAATCTGTGATCAAAATCTGACCCTGAAGTACTAAAGTTAATGAACTTATCGCCTCTAGAAACAGGAGACAAAAGTAGAGATCCCAGGGCTCAGGCAGGAGCAGGCCAGAAACATACGGGGCTGAAATGGAGGGACTGAGCTCAGATAAAAGAAATGACAGACTCTGAAAATGATGTCTTGTGAGATAAGGACATAGGATGAGGGATAGGGGAGGTGCTATTTTAAAAAAATAATTCTAAAATTATTTATACTTTTAAACTAGCTCTGAACTGATGCTAATTTCAGGAGATACAAATCATCACTGCTGTCCACCAGTCAGGGTAGGGCTTCATAGAGGTCAGATGATCAATGCAGTTTTTACTCAGTTCTGTCTCACATTGGATCCAGTGGGTCCCCTAACCTATCCTGTGGTTATTCCCCTGTTATAGAATGCATAATTGGATTAGACATACTCTGCAACAAGCAGAAACCCCACAATGGTTTCCTGACATGTGGAGTGAGGGCTATAATATGGAAAGCCAACTGGAAGCCAACAAAACTGCATTTAAGTAGGAAAAAAGAAAATCAAAAGCAATACTGTATCCCTGGAGGGATTAGAGAGATTAGTACCACCATCAAGGAGTTGAAATTTGCAGGGAAAGTGATTCCCATCACATCCCCATTCAACTCTCCTATTTAACCTGTGCAGAAAACAGATGGATCTTGGAGGATAAAAGGGATTATTGTAACCTTAACCAGGCAAAGTCTCCTACTGCAGCTTACTATTACAGAGGTAGTATCATTGCTTGAGTTAACTAATACCTCCTCTGGTAACTGGTATGCATTTATTGATCTGGCAATTGTTTTTTTTTCTTGATGCCTGTTGTTAAAGATCACCAGAAAGCTTCTTTTCAGCTGTCAAGGCCAGCAATACACCTTTGCCATTCTAACTTATACCCTATGTAATAATCTAGTCCTCAGGGACCTCAATTGTCATTCTCTTTCACAAGACATCACACTTGTTCATTTCATTTATATTATGCTAATTGAACCTAGTGAGCAAGAAGTCAAAACTACTTTAGATTTATTTGTATGACATTTGTTGTGTCCAAGGGTGGAAAATAAATAAAAAAAAAAAAAATCAAGGGACCTTCATCATCAGTGAAATTGTCAGTCATCAAGTGGTGTGGAGCATGTTGAGGTATCCCTTCTAAAGTGAAGATAAGATGTTGCACCTGGCTCCTCCTACAACCAAAAAGGGGGAACCACACTGATTTCGCCTCTTTGGATTTGGGCGTTGTATATGATTCTAAACTGGCATCCAATCTACACTGCTGTTTCTCCCATACCCAGGATTCATGGGTCTAGGAATCAAGGGGTGGAAATGGTTGTGACCACTCACTAATGATCCACTGATGATACACTAGAAAAAAAATTGTTCTCTGTCCCTATGACCATATGCTATGCTGGGCTAGAGGTTTTGGTTACAAAGAGAGGAGCACTTCCACCAGAAGACACAATAATGAGTCAGTTTAACTGGAAGTTAAGATATCCATGTGACCACTATGGGTTCCTCATGCTTCTGAATCAACAGGCAAGGAAGGGAATTACTATCTTGGCTGTGGTGTTTGATCCTGATTTCAAGGAAATACTGGACTGCTACTATGCAATGGTGGTAAGGAAGAGTATGTCTGGAGATACAAGAGATCCCTCATGATGTCTCTTACTGTTATCATGCCTTGTGATTAAAAATAAATTGAGGACAGATGTGACTCAAATTGTTGGGCATCCATCTCCCATATGGAGGGACCTGGGTTCGATCCCTGGGACCTCCCAGTAAAGATAAAAGAAAATATAGAAGGCATGTGAGCCGCTAGGTCCCACATCCCACAAGTGGGTGCACCACCAGGCCCTGTGCATGGGTGCACCACTAGGTCCCATGAGCAGATGTGCTGCCAGGCCCTGCAAGCAGGTGAGGCCCCCAGGACCCATGTGTGGGTGTGCCATCAGGCCCCATGCCCAGGTGCACCATCAGGCCCTGCGAGCAGGTGTGCCACCAGGCCCTGTGAGTGGGCGAGCCCCCCAGGCCCTATGCATGGGTGCACCATCAGACCCCATGCACAGGTGTGCCATCAGACCCCACAAGTGGGTGCTCCATCAGGCCCCATGAGTGGGTGAGCCCCCTAGGCTCTATGCATGGGTGTACAGTCGGGCCCCATGAGTAGGTACACTGTAAGTCCCCATGCACAGGTGTGCCATCAGGCCCTGCCAAGCCATGCAACAAGATGATGACATAACAGGAGAGTGACACAAGGGAGAACCAAGATGAGATGCACCAAAAAAAAAAAAGCAGGATTAAGGTGGTGCAGGTGGTAGGATGCCTCTCTCCCACATCAGAGGTTCCCAGGATCAAATCCTGGTGAAGACAGGAGAAGAAGGATGAGAAGAGAGGGCAGGAAACAGACACAGAGAATTGCCTGGTGAACAGACACAAAAACAGCAATAATGGAGGGGAGGCAGTGGTGGTGGGGGGGGTAAAACTGGATAAAGTAAATAAATAAATCTTGAAAAATAAATAAATAAATAAATTTATTTATTTATTAATTTAAAACTGCCACGACGGGATCCAAGCAAGACTACTGATGGCACAGACCATTCAGGAATGAAGGTTTTGGTCACTCCACCATGTAAAGACTCATGACCACCTAGATAGAGGGTAGAGTGGGTAGTGGAAGAAGATACTTGTAAATGTAAGCTATGACCATATGACTAGTTTCAGAAATGAGGACTCTAATGGCTATAAGTAATTCTTCCTTGTTTTATTATAAGTGTGTTTTGTGTAACTGACTATCCATCATAAATTTTTTCTTTCTTCTCATGACCTTATCATATAAATTGTATTAACTTTGTCATCATATTTAAGATACAGGATATCTAGGATAAGAGTGAACATCATCCAAAGACTTGCATCCTCTTCTGGGGAAAGGGTTAGTGTGTTTTCAGTTGTGTGCAGGACAGATGTATCATATTTAGTGGAAGTATGACTATATTATTTTATTTATTTGGAGATTAAGTTTAGTTTAAGGAGATGTATATGGGTGCCAAGGTGACAAGGGGTGAACAACGACAGTTAACTTCATGTGTTAACTTGGCTATATTATAGTGTTCAGTTGTTTGGACAAACAGTAGTGTACTTGTTACTGTGCAGGTATTTTGTAAATGAGATTTGCATCCACAATCAGTTGATTGCATCTTTCAACAAAAATTGCTCTCTGAAATGTGGTAATTTTGTCCAATCATTTGGAGGTCTTAAAAGCAACAATTGAGAATTTCAGCAGTCAGAAGAATGTCTTCCTACAAAAAAGAAAAAATATTAAAAAATGAAGAATGTCTTCCAAAACATCCACCTTGACTCTTGCTAGAATTTCCAGCCAGCCACCTTCTCTGGGGAGCTGGTACTGACTAAAATAATAACTATTGGAGCTTCTAGCCTACAGCCTGCCCTACAGAGTTTGCATTTGCCAATACCCATGGTCACATGAGCCGATTCTCTGGAAAACCCTGACTACACACCAGCTATTGTTATGCCTCAGGACCTCCATAGGGCTCATAAAATATACAGTGGGGGGGAATATAGTTGTTCCTTCTGATATCTTCCTGAAGTTATAGCTGGAACCCTGTTCTATAGTAATCATCAGCAGCAGCAACATCAATGTTTTTCATAATTTATATACATGAAAGCATTTGTAAAATATAAATCTCATCTATAGTATTGTTATTAACTAAATGCGTTTCATGGAAAAATGACAAATATTTGTTTAAAACAGAAGCAGAATTAAGTCAGCTCTTTGGATTTGACATCCAACAAAATGATTAGAAATAAAGGTTATAGGGCATATGACTCTGTGCTTGGTAGCTTACATATATTTGCTCATTTATCCTCCCCACCACATTGCTGTTTATGCTTCATTTACCCATTTAACAAGACAGGTGAAAGGAGATTCAGAAAGATTTAGTAATAAGACAAATTTCCATAGCTAGAAAATGTTATAGCTAGAGTTTGAATCTAACTCTTTGCCTGTTTTCCAAACTCAAATTCCTAAGAATGCTCATTGTGAGGGGTACACAACACACCAGGTTGTGCCGAGATGTGTTACCTCTTAGATCAATGATTAGAGACCCCACCCATTACCACAGACTCCTCTCCTTGCAGCTTATTGAAAAATTGTTCCATATATTCAGGTTCTCCTCCCACCTTCCACACAGGAATCTCTAGTTATTGACCCCACTTTGTAAACATCAGGCTCCACTACTCCTAATTTTTACTGCCCAGTTTAGTCCCCACTTACTCATTTCAAAATATATTTTCTAAGACCAAAATAATCATGTCTTTTGACCCTTCACCACATCTGCTGATCAAGTCCCCAAACCCCAGTGACTCTAAATAACTGCCTATTCCATGGCTTCATTTGACACAGCACATGACTAGGATATTGATCCTGGTTTAAATACAGTTACAAATACCCAGTAGCTTTTGCATACTTTGGAAATTATACAGTGCCTTGGTAATTAAACCATTCTTACATGTTCCACATATGTGTCAAACCTCCATGCCTTTTGAATCTCTTTTCTCCCCATCATTTTTTTCCATTTAAAAGCATCACTTCTTTATTTCAAAGGAAAAATAAAAGCATCACTTCTTTATTTCAAACTTGTCCAAAAAAAAGCCAATAATAATAACAACATAATTTTTAAATCTTATTATAAACCATAAGGAACACTGAGAGTTTGAGTATTACATTCTTCAAGTATGCTGTTTAGAATTTTTTGTTTTTAAATTGATGAATATACACATATTTAAAAACCTTAAAAGTACAGCCAAAGAATTTTTCTCAAAATTATGTGTTTTGAGGGCTATTTTAAAAATACTGTAGTAGGGCTGTGCAGTGATCCTGTGGGGCATGATGCTGTCACTTCTGTATCCTAGCAGAGGTTAAGGCATCAGGTTCAAAAGTGATCATACTTCCAACATAAGCATGAGTGGCTGACTTGGGTGAGAAAGTGTGGGAGATCCATGTATTCTTCCATGAACAAAGAAAATCCACCTGAATCCAAAAATTCAGACATAGAATGTGGTAGGACTCCACAGTAAAGTTAGTCTTGGAGGGAGAAAGGTGGTGAGCCCGGACAAGGCAGAGGGCTAGGTTGAACTGGTGTGCCCTAGTCAGGTTTTCTCATCTTTTCAGTGGGTTTAGTGCAGGCATTCAAGCCACAATTTAGAATGCCCTTCAGTGTGCCCCAGATTGTTGGTTCCTTAATAGGAACATTTTAGTTCTTTAGTAAGGACTGTTTTAAGATTTGCATCCCAAGGAAAGTCATTCTACATGCAAGTTATCCAAGATTTTTACCCAAAATTCCGCTTGGACAAAATCTAAAAATTACTATTGCAATTGCACCTCTTGAAGAAAAAAACATTATTCTAAATGTCATTGGATTCACTCAACTCTTTTGTAATTGTAGAAAACTTTGGAGTAGGTAAGTTGCTGTCTAATTCTTCACTGCATACACTCACTAGAGGGTAGGGGAGCAGCTGCCTTCTTGTGCCAACATTATCTAGGGGCATCCCAGTGCTTCCAGAGAAAGGCAATGAAAACCATAAGGAATAAAGTGCTGAACATCCTGTTGTGAGTCTTCATGAGGGGAACCATGCAGTTGGCCACTGTGGAGACAAAGACCAAAAGACCACCATAATGGCCAGAAGGTTGTTGATGAGTTTGCCCAGAAGGTTTCAGGCAGTGACATTCTCTGGCCCTTCTAACTGCACCACCTGTTGCTGTTGCTGCTGTAGCTCCATCTTGGAGATGCAGGTCTGACATGTCTCCAGCACCTCCTGGATGTCCCAGACTGTTCATAGGGTTGAAAGGAGATTTTCTCTTCCATGCTGACCAATTCTTGCTTCAAGTTCAAGATTTCATTCTGGTTGAGCTCTTTTAAGTCATTTAGTTGTTCTTCTAATTATCCACACCTATATCACTCTTCCTGTAAGGTCTGCATAATTAAGGAATAGTCCCTCTGATAATGTTCCTTGAGGGTCTCAAAAGATTCTTCTGTTTCCTGGATCTCTTGGGTCTCATGTGGAATACATCAAATCCTGAGCTCAGCATGTCCAGGGTGTTTGTTTTGGAGCTGGATGCTCCTACAACAATGCCCCCAGTAGTGCTGTTGGCACCCACTGAGCTTGATGTGTCACTACAATAATCTTCCTCACTACCATATTTGGGGCTCTATTGAAAGTTTGAAATCACACCCAAAGCCTTCTCCCTATCCTCCACTTGCCTTTCCTCTAAAGAGTCCTTCAGATTAGAGATGTTGTCTGCACTGCCAAATTTATTCTGAATCAATGACACAATCTCTCTGGGCTTTGAGACCACAACCCCTGCTGTGGAATGGGTGGCCTGGGAGAAATTCAAGAGTCCACCCTTGAAACAGTCCACTGCACATCTTTCAGACATTGGTGTCGGATCCTATTCTGTTCTACCTCCTAGAGCTCCTGGTGGTAGTGTTCAAGTTTCTTTTGTAGCTGAAGGATGGTTTGGGAGGATTTCTGGTCCTTCTTCTCATAGACCTACTTGATGTGGTCTGCCTGCTGCTTGCCTGCACTGTTGGAAAGCTTCAAGTACTTGACAACGTTGCCATCCCAGGCTGTTTGCACAATCTTGATCTGTTCTGTGAGCTTCAGGATCTTCTGCTGCAGGTGAGCAATAGCAGCTTTTGTGCACTGAGGGTCTGGCATTACATTCACAGTGTCCATGTGGATGCTGCCATCAGTGCTAGAGGCCATACTACTGGAAGTCTGGGAAAGGCTGCTTAATCCACTCTGCAGTTGCCTCCTCTCCTGGTAGACATGCAGCAGCAGCAGCACAAGATATTTCCATCATAGCTGAGCTGGTAGGAGCATCTGTCATGGATGAAGACTCAGCTGGCCTGACTGCATCACAGCTGCCATCTCCTGTTGATTTGAGGGCTTCCCTTTGGGGCCTCTGGTTTGCCACACCTACTATGCAAGCTCATCCCACTCTTCATCTTGGGTGGCACTCAGTCTGCTCCAAGACTCAATTCAGAGCTGTGGGGTGGGTGGAGACACCATCCATCTCAGCACATGTGTTCTGGCTTTGCAGATCCATTTAGGTTCTGGCTATGCCCGAATTTACTGCACATCATGTGGAGACACTGATAACTTCCTGCACTGGTGCTGGAAGAGATACTTCAGGCCTTAGCCAATTGCATTAATTTTCTCTAAAGTTTTGTGAATCATTTTAGACAACTTTTGTTCTGAGTTTGTTTCTGGCCTCTGCATCTTGGAGGTTGCCTCCCACATCTGGGTCCTCATATAACTGTTCACTGCCAGAATGCTCCATCAGTAGAGACATAATATGCTTATTTGCAAACTCAAAAAATTTTAAACACATGGAATTAGATAAGCATTTGCTTCCCTACACATGCAGCTATAAAACAGTCTTCATGACCATCTTCATCACTCTTCCTCAAGTACTTCTAAGGTGTGCAGAGATCCTGGTAGGAGAAGCAGCTGGGAGGAGACGAGCAGGCAGTGTCTCTGCCAGGGCCATTGCTCCCGCTCAAGCGCCTGCCCTGCACCTGCGGTCACCGTTCCTCTTCGCTCTCGGAACCACCCGCTGCAGCCCTCCCCCTGCATAGCCTCATCCATCTCCACGCTGCCTCAGCCCCAGGGTGGGAGTGCAACCCTACACGGAGGCAAGGAGCGCATGCCCCCGTTACCCACAACCTCTGCCCCTGGCCGGTGGCGCACAAGCGAGTCCGGGGACGGCGCTGTCTCCCTTCACTTTTAGCAGATGAGATTGCCTCCTACTACACAGAGGAATTAATTGATTTGGAAAACTATCTCAAACTGAAGCAATTAATTTTCACCCAAAGAAACAATAATTTTCCTCGAGTCGCCAATAGTAGCTAGTAACTCCTCTTAAAATACAGAGATTGGAAAATGGATGTAGCTCTAGCAATTGGGCTCCTGTCTACCATATGGGAGGTCTAGGGTTTGATTCTGGGGGTCTCTTGGTGAAAGTCAAGCTGGCCCACATGGCAATTTGGCCTGAGTGGAGTGCTTGCCTATGTGGAGTGCTGGCCCTTGCAGGAGTGCTGGCCCATGTAGAGAGCTGATGCAGCAATATGATGCAACAAAAAGAGACACAGAGGAGAGACAATAGGAAATGCAGACCAGGGAGCTGAGGTGGTGCAAGAGATTGAGCACCTCTCTCCCACTCTGGAAGGTTCCAGGATGAGTTCCTGGTGCTGCCTGAAGAGAATATAAGCAGACACAGAAGAACACACAGAAAGCAATGAGGGTGGGGGCAGAAATAAATACATAAAAGTAAATCTTTAAAAAAAATCCAGAGATTAATCTTTATTATGAAATCTACAAATGCTATATATTCATAACCATCAGTTACTCCTCTTCTGTGAAAAGTAAATTAAGCTTAAGAATCATCTCTACCCTTGACCATCCAATTTCTCTAAATGAATCCCTTTCTTTTTTACATTCTCAGTAAAATTGAATTATTGAATAGATACTAAATTCCTTTTACCAGCAACCTCTCCATATATTTTCCATCTATCTTTCATGATTTAAACACACTTTCTTCCACCTTGAAACACAAACCACCTCTGAATCTATGTTCTCCTAGCTCCTGCTCCATTTTTATCCTCTTTACAATCAAATGTACAGAGCCATAGACATCTAGTTACCATTTTCTCACATCCCCTCACCCTGTGAATTTCTATTTTAACATGATTTCACCATAAATAAATATAATTAAGATAACAAGTGATCTTCTCAAAATTAAAGCCAAAGAGCCTTTTACTTGGAATGAAATTAGAATTGGACCATGACTTCTTCAGAGGAACTTTGTTTTTCTTAGGATTTTTTTTTATATCTGAGGCTCTTGACTGCCTTCAAACTATTCTAGTCACTCCTTCCCAATGTCCTCATAAAGAAATTCTAAAGCAATACTATTGAAGCATCTCAAAACTAAATGCTACATCATGTCTTGGGAATCTCATTCATTTCTTTAATTGCTTCCATTTTTGCCAGACCTCTCCTATGCTGTGTTCAAAACTATTGCCTGGATTTTATTTCTAAGCTTTAAACTCTGCTTATGTGTGTTACAGTCCTCTAAACTGAAATATATCTCAAACTGAAGCAATTAATTTTCACCCCACAAGTAAACAATAATCATCCTCAAGTCTCCAATAGTAGCTAGTGGCCCCTCAAAAATCTGAAGATTAATATTTGACATGCCCTCTCAGAACCATACAAACACAAAAGAGCATTGATGTTATCTGTACATTGAACACTATTGTCAACTTTCATTCCTACTGTAATCTCTACAGACACATTCTTACCCTACACTCATTTTCTTACATTCTCATATTAATGACAATTCCTCAGATATCCCTTCTCTGAATTTGACTCCAAGTTAGCCTTCCCTTTCTCCTCTCCATTGGTTTAATTAAGACTTCACTATTCCTTCAGTCCACTCATTTAATTTGTCATTGTGCATTTATCTGTTTGTTCATGTATTTATTTATTGCATGTCTTCCCCATGAATTAATTTCACAAAAATAAAACCCTATGATAATAAGATGAAACAAGCATCCCTTTGACTGTTACTTATGGACTATAACCCAGAGAAATTCCATATGCACAATAACATGACTTTTTCTGCAGTTAAGTATTAAACAATTACTTAATAACTAACTTACCAAGTTAAGGATGTGTGTTCCTCCACCACTCAAACATATGTTAAATCTAATGTATTAAGAGACTTCAAAGAGAGTCGGGAGGTCATCCCAGAGGTAACTCTTACGCACACCTCAGTAGGAGCTCATAGAACATCTAAGTGCCTATCACCCCACACAGAGGGGCTCCTGAGAGCTCTGGAGACACCCAGGTCCTATATAAGTGAGGATAGACCCAGAGACTGATGCCTTATCAGTGGGTTCTATTTTGGAATCTGTGCTCCTGAGAGTGACAGAATTGGACTCAAATTAGTCCTCCCTGCACATGGTTCATCAGTCCCTTCTATTCAAACCTATATGTGATGCAGAAGTTTTTAGATATACTTCCAGACACTGGAGCCTCTGGCCTACCTATGTGCCAGGTGTGCATGGAATCTCGGTGGAGCTGCAACTCCTACCCTACAGCTCAATGGACTCATCCAAGTCACTTGGTGAGGAGAAAACGATGGGCAACAGCCATTCCAGGGAATGGAGAGGGCCTGCATCTGCAGGCAGGATCATCCCACCCACCATATCCATGGGATATAAGCCCTCTCTCACTTGGAGGTAGAGTGGACATCACCATCCCAGTCCCCTCAGGATTGGGGGAAGAACTATGGACTAGAGTGGACTTGATGGTATTCTGTTGTTCACATATGGTGATTCTAGCAATGGAAGAAATTATAACAATGAGGTGGAGTCAGTGGCCCCTTGACACTTTTGGGGCAGGGAGGGGACGAGCAGTTGAAATACAGGGACTTCTTTGGGATTTGGAGGTTGTCCTGAGTACCGTTGTGGCAACGGATGTAGGCCATTTTAAATCAGCACACACCACTCAGAACTGTGTGGGAGAGAGTGTGATCTACGATGTGAACTGTGGTCTATGGTTGGTGGCAAGGCCCCAGGATGTGTAAGTCCATTGAGGGTGGTGGGCCACACTTGTGGGAGATGTTTGTGTGGAATGTGGTGGGAGGTGTGGGAGGTGGGCAACATGGGAATCCCAGTAGGTTCCATGTAATATTTTGGGTAATCTAAGCACCTCTTAAAATATATTTATATATATATATATAAATAACAATTTTGTAAGCAAATGCACATATATGCATATATATTTATATATCATTTTGCAAATGTTGGTATGTATTGCGAAAATTTTGATTTTTACCCACAATAAAAAAAAAAAAAAAGAGGATTTGCATGTGTTGCTTCAGCTGGTGGTAACAGTGGTAGCTGAGGTGGTGGAAGCTCTGTGACCACCTGGGCTTGTGAGATGGCTGCTGACATTTCTGAGTCCAGTGGACCTGATTGCAAAGGAGACCTGAGGAGCAATGCCAAGTTAGATGTTGATTACCAACTTTGAATGAGTCCTTTATTGTGGAGTCTGTTCATTACCAACAGAGTACTGTGAATATATGCCTGATGTTGCTAAATGTAGGCAATGGTTAGAGAAGAATTTTCCAAATAAATTTGCAAAACTTATTGTAGAAAATTCACCAAAACAAGAAGCTGAAATTAGTGAGGATCAATGAGCCACAGGGGAAGAGGAAGAGAAGAAGAAACAAAAGAGAGGAGGAAGGGGTCAAATAAAGCAAAAAAGAAGACTGTACCACAAAAGGTTATGAGAGCCAAAATTCCCAGAGCAAAGAAGAAATACATAATAAGAGTATGTGGCCTTGCAAATTTGAACTTGATATTAAAGAAGCACAAAGGTTTTTTGCTCAAAAATTCTCCTGTGGTGACTCAGTAACAGAGGAGGATGAAATAATCATTCAAGGTGACTTCATAGATGACACAATTGATGTCATTCAGGAGAAATGCACCACAGGTGGATGATGACACATTGAAGATCTTGGAGAAGTAAAGAAGTGATTTTGAAAACTTGTCTGTATTTAATGTTCTGAACTTAAAGTTGATATGGCCAAAGGGAGGGAGGCATTTCAATAACATATATATTTGGCTAAAAGACTTCAAAGAGTCAGGAGGTCATCCCAGAGGTAACACTTACACACACCTCAGTAGGATCTCATAGAACACCAAAGTGGATATCACCCCACACAGAGGGGCTCCTGAGGGCTCTGGAGACACTTAGGTCCTATATAAGGGGGGCGGGGGATAGCTCCAGAGATTGGTGCCTTATCAGTTGGCTCTACTTTGGAATCTGTGCTCCTGAGAGTGACAGAGTTGGACTCAAATAAGTACCCCCTGCACATGGTCCATAGTCCCTTCTATTCAAACCTATATGTGATGCTGGAGTTTGCAGGTGTACTTCCAGAGACTGGAGCCTCTGGCCTACCTATGTGCCAGCTGTGCCTGGAATCTCGGTGGAGCTGCAACTCCTACTCTACAGCACAATGGACTCACCTAAGTCACCTGGTGAGGAAACGATGATGGACAACGGCCATCCCAGGGAATGGAAAGAAGTGTAGCTGCAGGCAGGATAATCCCATTCATCGTATCCATGGGATATAAGCCCCCTCTCACTTGGAGGTGGAGTGAACATCACCATCCCAAACTCCTCAGGATTGGAGGAAGAGCTATGGACTAGAGTGGACTTAATGGTATTCTGTTGTAGACATATTGTGATTCAAACAATGGAAGAAAGTATAACAGTGAGGTGGAGCCAGTGGTCACTGGACACTTTTGGGGCAGGGAAGGGAAAAGCCGTTGTAATACAGGGGCTTTTTCAAGACTTGGGAATTATCCTGAGTGACATTACAATGACAGATATAGGCCATTTTACATCAGCATATAACATGCAGAACTGTGTGGGAGAGAGTGTGGTCTACAATGTGAACTATGGTCCACACTTAGTGGCAAAGCCCCTGAATGTGTATATCCATTGCAGGTGATGAGCCACACTAATGAAAGATGTTTATGTGGGAGGTTGTGGGAGGTGTGGGAGGTGGGGAACATGGGAATACCTGTAATTTTTGTGTAACATTTATGTAATCTACACATCTTTTAAAATATATTATAAAAAGAAATAAAGGATACCAGGAAAACAAAACAAAACAAAAAAACCCACCTATATATTTATCCTACGGTGAAACTATAGAGTACCCTGGTCCTTGGCATATTTTCACTGTTCTGTACAAGGCTCCTTGTTTTATTTTAACTGCCAAAATCTAATAAACAGGGGAGATTGTCCTGCTTATGCATGAAATAGAACATAGTCAAATAAAAATTTTTGATCCTTTAAAAAAAATTAAGCTAATATATTGATATTTTCACTTGGAGTGTGGTTACCACACTCAGGAACTAAGGACTTTGATGGTTTTCTATCTTTCTATAAAGTCTATAACCTCATCAATCTTATACTCCAAAACACACACCCTGATTAATTTGGATACAAATCAACATGTATTTATATACCTTTAACACAATTTTCCTCTCTAATTAGGTAAGAAATATAGATACATTTAAGAAAAAGAGATTCTGTCCTGTATTTCTGTCATTTTTCTAAGTGTTCAAAAGCAGCCCACATGCCATTGTCTAGAAACATTACTTTTTTATTGTTTTAAGTGATACTTGTCATAAAAGTATGATTCTCACATATAATTTTGTTAGCAAAAAAGCTTATAAATATCCTGATCTATTGAAAAAAAAGCTAAAGAACTTATAAAAGTACATTATTCATTGTAGAATATATACATATTCAGTAAAATGTAAGAAAGAAACTTCATTGTCAAGGAAATGCCAAGAATAAGATGAGCAGAGAGGTGTGTGGAGTCCTCCTTCAACTTATTCAGCCAGGTAGGGTGTTGTGGCCTTTTGCTTCTAGGGACCCTCATTACCAGTCACCTGTGAAGGCCAAGGGTCTACAGGGAAGCCAGGCAGAACTTCCCTGGGATAAAAGAACATGGATCACCTGAAACCTTCCTTTCCTACTCCAGTTGCATCACCTGACTCTCTGCCCTAAAGTTCCTGTGGCATCTCCCAAGCCATCCTCTCCACTTTCAGGGTCTGCTGGGGAAGATCATGAGATCTGGGATCCAAAGTGTGGATTGTGTTTCTGCCCCTCCAAGAACTGAATGTGTGGCTGTAACAGAAGGATCTAGTCTACAACCTCTTTGATAAAATGTTGATAATGGTATTATTAAATTCATCATTTTGTCATGAAGATTAAATGACAGAATACCTGTAAAGTGACTAGATGGCGGTGGACACAAAGTAAGTCTTCTATAACTGTTACATGCTACTATTTACCACTGGACCAAAGATAAGAACTGTCCTTTGATACTGGCTTTTAACCACTCCTCCAGGATGAAACAACTGGACATTTTGGGCTGCTCCAAATCCAGAGTACTGGAGCTACTGCCTGGAAGGACTGTCCTGGGGCTCCAGAGATTCAAGGGCCAATTGTGGTTCAAGCTGTGTCCACATAAGCTAGCTAGGGAACAGGTTAATGTGAGCTCAAATGCATTTTTATTGTCTAGGGGAAATGTGAGAGTAATATTGAGCATGTAAGAAGTGAGGGGAAATGTAAAGATATGGAAAAGTGATGGATTGGACCAGGTGATTCTGTTTAAATAGGCCGTAAAGGCTATTAGCTGGGTCCTAGCCCTGTGGCAGGAAAGTTGTAGAGCAGGGCTTTAGGATTCCACACACCATGTCCCAAATGAGGAAAAACTGTCTTGGATTCCCTGCTATAGATAGTCAAGTCCAGGGATCTCTCTACTCAAGAGACAGAAATTGGACAACAGAGCATGTTGCCATGGATACAACAATGCCCCCGTCCTGCCAATAGGCTCCTTGCTTATTTGCCTAATATGTACCATTTCCTGAGCAAACAAGTTGCTCATTGGCTGGATTCTTTCTTTCTCCCATTCACTCTCCAAGCAGTGTCTGAAAAGCAGATGGCCAAGTGCCCTATTCTACTGGCACTCCAGAAAAAGTGTGCTAATAAATGGAGGCTGAATGAGGAAGGTCTATTTCCAGGATTCCTTTATACTCTATTATTGCTCATTGACAATGATCCTGGTCACCGAAGAGCTCTGATGAAGGTGTACAATTAGATTAATATTGTTTTCATGCCTGCTAATACAACATTAATTCTGAAGCCCATGAGTTAAGTAGTAATTTTTTACTTTCAAGTCTTATTATTTTAAAAATGATTTTCATAAGCTTATAGCCACCATAGATAGTGATTCCTCTGATGGACCTGGGCAAAGTAAGTTGAAAAACTTCTGGAAAGGATTCACAACTCTAGATTCCACTATAAAACCTTTTTGTTTCATGGGGGGAGGTGAAAATATAATTATTAACAGGGATTTGGAAGAAATTAACTCCAAACTTCATGAATGATTGAGGGTTTCAAGACTTCAGTGGTGGAAATAACTACAGAATTGGTAAATATAGCAAGAGAACTGGAATTAGAAGTTGTGCCTGAAGATATGACTGGATTGCTGCATTATGATGATAAAACTTTAACCGGTGAGGAGCTGATTTTATGGGGCATGTTATTTTACCCATTTTTCCAATCTGTCTTTTGATTGGAGAGTGTGGTTGGATTATCTACCCCAATTTAAACATGTTCTTAATCTTAATCTGTATCCCTGTGGGTGTGAACCCATTGGAAATGAGACCTTATGAAGATATTATTTTTGTCAAGGAAAGGCCCTCATAAATGAGGGTGGGTCTTAATTCAGATTACTGGAGGCCTCAAATGAAGAATACCATTGAGAGAAGTAGGAAGTTAGCAAGAACCCAGAGGAGAAAGGAGAAGACATTGCCATGTGAAGTGAGGCTGGGATACAGGTCAAGAAACCCCAAGGATTGTAGCAAGCCAGCACCAGAAAACTACTGAACCCAGGAAAAAACAAGTCTTCTATCCTATAAAACTGTGAAACAATAAATTCACATTGTTTAGGCCAACTCATTGTGTGGTATTTGTCATAGAAGCCTGGCACACTAAAATGGAGTTGAACCCATTTACATTTAAGGTAATTAAGAAAAGGTAAGTCTTACTTCTACCATTTTGGTAATTGTTTATATGTCTTATACTTTTTTTGGTCCCTCCTTTTCTCCATTATTGTCCTTCTTTTTTTTATATATGACCTTTAATATTGAGCCATTATGAATCACTTCTCAATTACTTTTGTGTCGATTTTTAGACATTCTCTTTATGGTTACTATGGGGATTAAATTATATAATTTTAAAAAGGTCAATTTAACAAGAAGATTTAACAATTATAAACTTGTATATACCCACTGAAAATATCCCAAAATATATGAAGCAAACTTGGGCAGAATTGAAGAGAGAAATAGTTCTATAACAACATTTGGAGATTCCATTACACCATTTAAAGTACTGGATAGAATGTCTAGAGAGAAAATTGACAAGGAAATAGAAGACCTAAACAACACTATAATTAAACTATATATAAGCTAATATATGGGAAACTTCATCCAACATCCACAAAAGAAATATTCTTTTCAAATGCACCTAGATCATTCTCCAGGATAAATCATATGTTCGGACACAAGAAAAGTCTCAATAAATTTATTAAACCTTAAAATCATACAAAGTAATTCTTCTGACTGAAAGGAAATGAAGCTAGAAACATACAGAAGAAAAACTGGAAAACTCACAAATATGTGGAAATTAAACAGCATACTCTTAAGCAACCAATGAGATGAAAAATAAGCTACAAGGAGAATTAGAAAATACTTAGAGCTAAATAAAAATGAACTCAAGATACCCAAAATCTATGAGATATAATGAAAACAGTGATCAGAGGGAAATTTAGAGATTTGACATCTATATTAAAAAAAGAAAGAACTCAAATTAATAACCTAACTTTTTTTCCTGAGGAACTAGGTAAAGAAGAGCAAATTAAATCCAAAGTCAGCAGAAGGAAGAAAATGATTAGGATTAGAGAGGAGATAAATAAAATAGAGAAAAGAAAACAATTGAGGGAGTAAACAAAATGAAAATTTGGTTCTTTGAAGAAAATCAACAATCTTTTAGCTAGACTGACAAAGAAAAAAATAGAAAAGAAGCAAATAACTAAAATCAGAGTGGAAAATGGTGATGTCATTACTAACCTTACAGAATAAAAATGTTTATAAGAGAATACTTTAGGACTTCCAGGAAAATGGAGGATTAGAGAGGTGGAGGAATCGGTTTTCTCCCAGAAAAAAAATAGCTAGAGGACAGGTGAAGATGGTCTGAAGGGCTGCTCTGGGACTCAGGAGAACAAGGGAAGGTGAGACAACACCAGAAGAGAGAAGGGTGAAGGAAAGAAGTGTCAGCTGGCTGAAAAATTCTGTGAGTAGACCCTCAAAAGCAGCAGCAAGCACCTGTGCCCCTACCTACAGAGCAAATAGCAGTCTGTGGACTGCAGCAATTGTGGACTGCAGTGGCTGTGAACTGAGGGGGTTGCAGGGTCCTCTTCCCCAAGAAAGGGGAGAAAGAGGGACACCACATACAGCAAATACAGATTTTGGCCAGCAAACTTGGTCTGCTGCATTAGAGGTGTTACACACTCCCAGGCTGGATGGGGTCATGGCCTTTTTTGCCCTAAGATCCACAGAGAGCTGAAGATAATTTGCTTTCTCAATCATCCTCCCAACTGCCTCAGACTGATTGCTGAAGAGGCAGAGGGAGAGAGAGTGTGGCCAGCTAAGGTTGGAGAACAGCCTCTGAAAAAGTTTGCTTGTAAGGCTTGGCCAGCACTGAGGACATTGCTTCTACACCATCCACCCACCAGAGGATTTAATGCACTCCCCCTTTGCATCTGGGATCTGAACTGAGATGTCTGCCAAAGAGCACCATCTGCTGGCCAAACTAGAAATGTGCATGAAGAAGAAAAATAAGTAATAAATAAGGCAAGCAGATACCTTTACTGCCACCCTCTCTAAGTCCCTTGGAAACTGGTAGCACACAGCCACTTAACAGTAAATCCACAGGCAAGAAAGAAACCGTGCATCAGAGTAAAGTCAGCATCGTAATCAATGCCTAGACATCGGCAAAAAAATTACAAGCCATATAAAGAAAAAAAAGATCTGACTAAGGCAAAGGGACAAATCAAAGCTCCACGTGAGATACAGAACTTGAAACAGCTAATAAATAAGATTCATGCAAATCTCCTAAATCAAATCATGGAGTTTAAGGACAAATGAGTAAAGAAATAAAAGATGTTAATAAGATATGAGAGCACAGAAAGAAAAATTTGAAGTCTTGGATAGAAAAATAACAGAGCCTATGGAAATGAAAGACTCAATAAGTGAGAGTAAAAATACACTAGAGGCACACAAGAAGAAGAAATAATCAGTGATGTAGAGGAAAGAACAACTGAAATTGAAGAGAAAGAAAAAGAGAGAGGAAAGAATGGAAAAAATTGAGCAGGGGCTCAAGAAGTTGAATGATAACATGAAGTTCAGCAACATACATGTTATGGCAGTTCCAGAAGGAGATTAGAAAGAAAAAAAAAGGAGTAGAAAGAGTATTTGAGGAAATAATGATGAAAAATTTCCCAGCTTTCATGAAATACATGAATATATGTGTCCAGGAAGCACAGTGAACTCCAATTAGAATAAATCCAAATAGGCCTACCACAAGACACATAATATGCAGAATCCCAAATGCCAAAGATAAAGAGAACATTCTGAAAGTAGCAAGAGAAAAGCAAAACAACACATACAAGGGATGCCCAATAAGACAGTGCAGATTTCTCTCTGGAAACCATGGAGGCAAGAAAGCAGTGGTATGATATAATTATGGTACTGAAAAAGAAAAAACTGCCAGCCAAGAATTCATTATCTGGCAAAACAGTGAGGCTAAAATATTCACAGATAAACAGAAACTAAGAGTTCATAAACAAGTATTCAGCTCTGCAGGAGACACTTAAAGAGAATTCTGCAGCCAGAAAAGACAAGACAAGAGAGAGACACTTGGAGGAGAGTATAGAAGTGAGGACTACCAGAAAGTGTAAGCAAAATGGTTAAAATATAGACAAAAATAAGATATGACACATGAAAGCCAAAGGATAAAATGGATGAAGTAATGCCTTTACAGTAATAACATTGAATGTTAATAGATTAAACTCCCCAATCAAAAGACATAGGCTGGGAAGTGGATGTAGCTCAAGCAATTGGGTGCCCACCTACCCCAGAGAGGGTCCTGGGTTCAGTTTCTGGTGCCTCCAAAAGAAGACAAGCAAAACAGCGAGCTGATGTAATGGGCTGGTGTGGTGAGCTGATGCAACAAGATGTGCAATGAGATGATGCAACAAGGAGACACAATGTGGAAACACACTGAGAGACACAACAAGGAGTGAGTGAAGGTGGCTTAAGCAATTGTGTGCCTTCATCCCACATGGGAGGTCCCAGGTTCAGTTCCCAGTGCTTCCAAAAAAATTAAGATGATCAGACCAGAAAGCACACAACAAACAGAGAGAGCAGGTGGAGAGCAAAAACAATGGGGGGGGGGGGATAAATAAATAAAATCTTTTTTAAAAAGACATACTTTGACAGAATGGATAAGAAAACATGAGTCATCCATATGCTGTCTGCAGGAAACTCACCTTAGTCACAAAGATGCAAATAGACTGAAAGTGACAGGTTGGAAAAATATATTTCATGTAAATAGTAACCAAAAGAGAGCAGGAGTAGCTATACTGGTATCAGACAACACAGACTTTAATTTTTTTAATTTTTAAAGGAGATATTGGGGATTGAACCCAGTATCTTATATACAGGAAGCAGACACTCAATCACTTGAGCTACATCTGCTTCCCCAGCACAGACATTAAATGTAAAAAAAGTGATGAGATACAGAACAGCCGGAGAAAATAGAAAAAGAATAGCAAACCAATCCCAAAGGAAGAAGAAAGAAATAACAAAGATTACAGCAGGAGTAAATGAAATTAAGAACAAAAAAATAGAGAAAATCAACAAAACAAAATGCTGGTTCTTTGAGAGGATCAGTAAAATAGACAAACCCTTAGCAGGGTTAACAAAGAAAAAAGAAGATGAAAATAAATAAAATCAGGAATAAAGGGGGACTTTTTGATTGACCCCACAGAAATAGAAAGGATCATAAGAGGATATTATGAGAAATTGTATGCCAACAAATTAGAAAACCTAGATGAAATGGACATATTCCTAGAAAAGCACAAACAAGCTACATTGACTCTACAAGTAATACAGGAACTCAACAAACCAATCACAAATAAAGAGATTGAATCACTCATCAAAAATCTCCCAACAAAGAAAAGTCCAGGGCCAGATGGCTTCACAGGCAAAGTCCACTAAACATTTCAAGAAATATTAATACCAATCCTGTAAATCTCTTACAAAAAAATTGAAGTGGAGGGGAAAATACCCAACATATTTTATGAAGACATCACCCTAATAACAAGGCCAGATAAAGATACTACAAGTAAATTACAGAATAATATCTCTAATAAACATGGATGCAAAAATTCTCAATGTATTTGCAGATCAAATCAAATCAAATAAAACAGCAAATAAATCAATTATACACCACAATCAAGTGGGATTCATTCCTGGTGTACAAGAGTATTTCAACATAAGAAAAACAATTAATATACTCCACATTAACAAATCAAAGGGAAAAATAAATGACCATCTTGATTGATGCAGGAAAGGCATTTAACAAAATCCAGCAACATTCTTCATAAAAACACTTCAAAAGATAATTATAATGATGTATTCTCACTGTCCTGATTTTTTGGTAATCAGGGTAGGCTAAGCATTCACTATATTAGAAATCATGCATGTTGTCCCAGATCTAGTTTCTCTCCCTAGGTCTGGATTTAGTCTGCTGGTGATAAACCAAGCCTGATTTATTATATGATCATCCTGTATGGGAAATGACTAACTCTAGGTCTCTTTGGTCAACCTTAAGAGATATAGCAGGTGGATGGATGTGGCTGAAATGGTTGGGCGTCCATCTCCCATATGGAGGGAACAGGTTCAATCCCTGGGACCTCTCAGTAAAAATGAAAAAAAAAGAAAAATGTGGTAGGCACACGGGTGTGCCACCAGACCCTGCAAACAGGTGAACACCTCAGGCCCCACATGCAGGTGCACCATCAGGCCCTGCACACGGGTGCACCTCCAGGCCCTGTGAGCAGGTGAGTCCCCCAGGCCCCACATGTGGGAGTGCCATCAGGCCCCACCGAGCCATGCAGCAAGATGATGACATAACAGGAGAGTGACACAAGGGAGAGCCCAGATGAGATGTACTAAAAAACCAGGAACTAAGGTGGCTCAGGTGGTAGGATATCTCTCTCCTACATCGGAGTTTCCCAGGATTGAATCCCAGTGAATACAGGAGGAGAAGGATGAAAAGAGAGGGCAGGAAACAGACACAGAGAATTACCCAGTGAATGGACACAAAACCAGTGAAAATGGGGGGGAGGAAGATGATTAAAAGTAAATAAATAAATAAATCTTTAAAGAAAAAAGATAATTATAGAAATCTCCTCGACATATTAAAGGGCATATTGAAAATCTCACAGCCAACCTATAGTACTCAATGGGGAGAGAATGAAAGCTTGCCCTCTAAGATCAGGAAAAAGACAAGGATGCCCACTGTCACCACTGTTATTCAACATTGTGTTAGAAGTTCTAGTTAGAGCAATTAGATAAGAAAAATAATAAAAGATATTCAAATTGGAAAAGAGGAAATAAAACTCTCACTATTCACAGATGACATGATTGTATATTTAGAAATTCCTGAAATATCTACAACAAAGCTACTTGAGCTAATAAATAAGTTCAGAAAAGTGGCAGAATACAAATCAACATGCAAAAATCAGAAGCATTTGTATAGGAGTAATAAGCCAGCTGAGGAAGAAATCAAGAAAAAAATTCCATTTACAATAGTAACAAAAAGTCTCAAATATATAGGAATTAATTTAACCAGGAATGTAAAGGATCTGTATTCAGAAAGCTGCAAAATGCTGCCTAAAGAAATCAAAGAGAACCTAAAGAAATGGAAGGACATTCCATGTTCATGGATTGGAAGACTAAACATCGTGAAGATATCAATCCTATTCAATGCAATATCAGTCAAAATTCCAACAGCCTGCTTTACAAAAATAGAAAGTATGGTTTATTGGTTTATGAAAGTCAATTATCAAATTATTTGGAAGGAAAAGGGTTCTAAATAGCTCAAAACGTTCTCAAAAAGAAAAGCAAAATTGGAGGACTCACGCTCCCTGGCCTTGAAGTGCATTATAAAGCTACAGTGGACAAAACAGCATGGTATTGGTATAAATATAGACACATTGGTCAATGGATTCAAATTGAGAGTTCAGAAATACACCCTCACCTCTATGATCAATTGGTTTTCTATAAGCTTACCAAATCCAATTTTCTGGGACAGAAAATAAATGGTCCTGGGAGAACTGGTATCCATAACCAAAAGAAAGAAAGAGAACCCCTATCTCACTTCCTATACAACAATCAACTCAAAATGGATAAAAGACCTAAACATAAAAGCCAGGACCATAAAACTCCTACAAGATAATATAGGGAAACATGTACATGAGCTTGTAGTAGGTTAGGGTGTCTTAAACCTTACATCCAAAGCACAAGCAAAAAAAGAAAAAAAACAGGTAAATGGAACCTCCTCAAAATTAAACACTTCTGCGCCTCAAAGGACTTCAGGAAGAGGATAAAAGGCAGTCTACTCCACAGAAGAAAATATTTGGAACCCACACATCTGACAAGGGTCTAAAATCCATGATATATAAAGAGATCCTACAACTCAAGAATCAAAAGAAAATGATCCAATTTAAAAATGGGCAGAAGATCAGAATAGATATTTTTCTAAAGAAGAAGTACAAATGGAGAAAAAAATGAATGAAAAAATGTTCACCATTACTGACTATTAGGGAAATGCAAATCAAACTACAATAAGACATCATTTCACACATACTAGAATGACCACAATTAATGAAACAGAAAACTACAAGTGTTGGAGAGGATGTAGAGAGTTAGGATGCTTATTCACTGCTGGTAGGAATGTGGAATGGTACAGCTACTGTGGGAGTCTGGGGGTTCCTAAGGAAGTTAGTTATAGACATACCATGTGGCCTGGCAATACTGCTACTAGGTATATACCCAGAAACACTGAGAGTAGTGACACAAACAGACATCTGCACACCAATGTTCATAGTGACATTATTCACAATTGCCAAAAGAAAGAAACAACCCAGGTATCCATCAACTGAAGGAAGGATAAACAAATTCTTTTACATACACACAATGGAATATTATACAGCTGTAAGAAAAAATAAAGTCATGAATCATATGACAATGTGGATGAACCTGGAAGACATTATGTTGAGAGAAGCAAGCCAGGCACAAAAGGACAAATATTGTATGACTTTGCTATTATGAAGTAAATAAAATGAGCAAACTCATGGAGTTAATAGCTAGATCATAAGTCATCAGAGAAAAGAATATAGTTATAGAATGGAAAACTGAGGTTTAATCTGTGCAGAGTTGGTTAAAAAAAATTGTTTGTAAATGTTTGGAAATAAAATTAAAAGGTTAACATACAGCATAGGGTTTGTAATTAGTAGTGCTAACATATGAGTATTGTAGCAGTTTGACATTACTTATGTATTCCAAAAATAGATATTGGATTATGTTTGTAAACTGGTCTATTCCTCTGGGTGTGATTAAATTATGATTAGGGCTTTGATTGGGCCATGTCAGTAGGGCATTGAGTTTCTGCCCCTTGGTGGGTGGGGACTCAAAGATAAAAAGCATGGCAAAGGACAGAGTTGGAGTTTTTTTTAATTATTATTATTATTTTTATTGTGGGTAAAAATCAAATTTTTCACAATACATACTAATTTTTGTAAAATGATATATAAATATATATGTATATATGTGCATTTGCTTACATAAATGTTATTTGTTTTATATATATATATATTTTTTAAAAGGTGCTTAGATTACCTAGCTATTACACAGAAATTACAGGGATTCCCATGTTCCCCACCTCCCACACCTCCCACAACATCCCCACACAAACATCCTTCATCAATGTGGCACGTCACCCGTAATGGATATACACATCCTGGGGCCTTGCCACCAAGCATAGACCACAGTTCACATCGTAGACCACACTCTCTCCCACACAGTTCTGCATGGTATATGCTGATGTAAAATGGTCTACATCTGTTGCCGTATCGCCACTCAGGACAACCCCCAAGTCCCGAAAAAGCCTCTGTTTTTCAACTGCCCTTCCCCTCCCTGCCCCAAAAGCGTCCAGTGGCCACCGGCTCCACCTCACTGTTATAATTTCTTTCATTGCTTGAATCACAATATGTCTACCACAGAATACCATTAAGTCCACTCTAGCCCATAGCTCTTACCCCAAACCTGAGGGGACTGAGTTGGAGTTTTTTTGATGCTGGAGTTTTAAGGCTGGAGCCCAGGGAAATAAGCACACAGAAGAGCTTGATCATGAGGAAGGAGAGAAGGCCCAAGGAAAAGAGATGAGCCACTCACCTGATAGCCTACAGCTGGCCTTGTGGAGTGAAGCAAGCCTGAGCCCAGAGAGAAACAAGCCCCAGAAAGGGGGGAACCCAGGAAGCCTGAACTCTTGGCCGATATTGGCAGCCATCTTGCTCCAACACATGGCAACAAACTTTGGTGAAGGAAGTAACTTATGCTTTATGGCCTGGTAACTGTAAGCTTCTACCCCAAATGCCCTTTTATAAATGCCAACAGATTTCTGGTAATTTGCATCAGCACCCCCTTAGCTGACTAATACAGGTATGATATTGGGTTTTTTACTTTGTTTTGTTTTCTCTGGAGTAAGGAAAACGCTCTAATGATTGAACTGATGAATGCACAAGTCAGTGATTTTACCAATCCCACTGATTTTTCACTTTAGATAAATTGTGTGGTTTATGAAAAAAAATAATAGGGTGGGTTGGGGAAAATACACCAAGTATAAGATATGAACTATACTTAGTAGTAATACTTTGACAATGCTCTCTCATAATTTGTTACAAATGTCTCACAACAATGCAAATATTGGTGGAGAGGTGATGTATGGGAGCCCTGTTTGATGTTATGCATTCTTATTTTGTACGTTCACAACTTTTACCAGACACTTATTGTTTATGTGTGCTCATGCATGAATGGTATATGTCAATAAATTGTCTTTAAAATGAAAAAGAATACTATAAACAATTGTATGCCAACAAGTTAGATAATCTATAAGAAATGGAAAATTTCCTGGAAATGCATCAATTATTAAAATAGACTCAAGAAGAAACAGAAAACCTCAAAAAAATCTGTGTGACTATTTGATGCTAAATGGTCTACAGAAAACCATATCCTTAGAGCAATTCCGTTCCTGTGGGTGTGAACTTATTCTAAGTGGGACACTTTGATTTGGCCATTTCAGTTAAGAGACTTTTGATTAGATTATTTTGGTAAGGCATGACTCAAGAGGGTCTTAATCCTCTTACAGGAGTCCTTTATAAATTATATGAATACAGAGATAGACACAGAGAGAAATGCTCAGAAGCTGAGAAAGCAAGCCTTGGAAGACAGAAACTGAAAACAACAGAACACAAAAAGAGAGAGAAAACCACAAAGCCAGGAGCTGTAGACAAGGAAGCCCAGAGAAGGAGAGACAGCCCCAGCAGACACCACCATATGCCTTGCCATGTGAGGAAGGAGTCCAGTATCACTGGCAGCCAGTCTTCAGAGTGAAAAGCATTGCATGATAAAGTCTTAATTTGGACATTTTCACAGCCTCTGAATTGTAAGCTTTTAAGTTAATAAATCCCCATAATAAAAGCCAACCGATTTCTGGTACATTACCCTCAGCAGCTTGTAAACTAAAATAACCTGTAGCAAGTGAAGGTGAAACCTTCCACCAAAGAAAAATTCAGGACCAAATGGCTTCAATGGTGAAATCTACTAAATATTTAAAGAATTAACACCAATTCTTCTCAAACTCTTCCAAAGAATTCAAGAGAAGAGGTTACTTTTTAATTCATTCTATGAGTCCAGTATTACAGATACTAAAGCCTAATAAAGCTATCACAAGAAATGAAAATCACAGAACAATTTCCATTATGAATATAGAGCAAAAATCCTTAGCAAAATACTAGCAAACTGAATACATCACATATTGAAAATATTAAACACCATGACCAAGTGGTATTTATGCCAGGGATGCAAGGGAGGTTCAAAATATGAAAAACAATCAATGTAATAAGCTACATAAATAGAAAAAGGAATTTTTAAAAGCACGATTATCTCAACAGTTGCATAAAAGGCATTTGGCAAAATCCAGCATCATTTATTGTTAAGAACACTTAGAACACTAGGACTGGAAGGAAAGTTTCTCAACATAATAAAAGCAATTTATGAAAAACCTCCCACAATATCATTCTCAATGGTGAAATACTGTAAGCTTTCCTTCTAAGATTAGGAATGAGACAACGATGCCAACATTCTCAACTGCTATTCAATAGAATACAATAAGTACTAGCAGGGCACTTAAGCAAGAAAAAGAAATAAAGACATGCAAACTGAAAAGGAAGAAGTAAAACTATATTTATTTGAGATTATATATATAGAAAATCCAAAGAAATCTACAGGGAAATTATTAGAGCTAATAAATGAGTTTAGCAAAGTAGCTATGTAAAATCTCAAAAGGGGAAATTAAGAAAACAATTCTATTTGCAATATCATCAAAGTAATAAAATATATAGGAACAGGTTTAACCAAGGATATAAAAGACTTTTACATTGAAAACTGGAAAAAAAAACATTGATGAAAGCATTACATAAGACCTAAATAAGTAGCAAGATATTGTAATGGAAGGGTTAATATGCCAAGATGTGAATATTACACAAAGTGATTTACAGATTCAATGCAATGCCTACCAGATTTCAGCAGCCATTTTTGCAGAAAAGGAAAACACAATCCTCAAATTCATGTGGAATTTCACGGTGCCCCAAATACAGGAAAAATTTTGAGAAAGAAGAGCAAAGTTGAAGAGCTCACACTTCCCAACTTCAAATTGAATTGCAAAGATATAGTAACAAAAACAGTTGTGGTATTGGCATAAAAATAGACAAATAGACTATTTGAACAAAATCGAATGTCAATAAATACACCAACACATTTCTCACAAATTGATCTTTTAATTAAAGAAGTTGGTTTTACAGAAAAATCTGCATAAAATAGTTTCCATATACCACTCATTGTTAACACCTTGCCTTTGTGTTGTACATTTGTAACAATTCATGAAAGAACATTTTTATAATTGTACTATTAGCTATATTCTGTCATTTACAATATGTTTCTCTGTGTTATACAGTCCTATGTTCTTACATTTTTTTATTCTATCAGTGGAAAAATAACCTAAAATTTCTCTTGTTACCAATATTCATATAGATAGCTGAGTGCTGTTAATTACACAATGTTCTGCTACTATCACTACCATCCATTACCAAAATTTTACCATCAACCCTAATAGAAACACTGTATAATATAAGCATTAACTCCCTATTACCTATCCCCACCCTGACCTCTGGTAACCTATATTCTAGATTCTGACTCTATAAGTTTGCTTATTCTAATTATATCATACCAGTGAGATCATACAATATTTGTCCTTTTTTGTCTGACTTATTTTACTCAACATGATGTCTTCAAGACTGATCCATGTTGTCAAATGTATCAGAATTCCATTCCTTTTTAATGTCTGAATAATATTCCATTTCATATGTAGACTGTATTTTTACTTATCCATTCATTGGTTGATGGACACTTGGAGTGCTTCCATCTTTTGGCAATCATGAATAATGCCTCTCTGAACATTGATTTGCAAATGTCTGAGTCCCTGCTTTCAAATTGTTTTGGTATATACCTGGAAGTGGGATTGCAGAGTCATACGGTAATTCTATGCTTAAATTTCCAAGGAAATGCCAAACTATCTTCCACAGTGGCTGCACCAATTTACATTCCCACCAGCAATGAATGCGTGTTCTTACTTCTCCACATCTCCCTAACATTAGTAACTTACCATTGTTTTTAAAAGTTGCTATTTTAGTGGGTGTGAAATGGTATCTCACTGTGGTATTGATTTGTAATTTCCTAATACCTGATGACGTTGAGGATCTTTTCATATGCTTTTTGGACAATTTTTAGTGAAACATCTATTCAAGTATTTTGTCTATTTTTAAATTGGATTCTTGTCTTTTTATTGCTGAATTGTAGGATTTTTTAATATATTCTGGATATTAACCTTTTATCAAGTATGTGATTACCAAATATATTCTCCCATTGAATAGGTTTTCTTTTTACTTTCATTATAATGTCCTTTGATGTACAAAAGAAGTTTTAAATTTTCACAAGTCTCTGTTTATCTATTCCTTCTTTTGCTGCTTGTGTTTTGGGTGTAAATCTAAGAAACCATTTCCTAACAGTGTCATGATCATGCTTCTCTATGTTTTCTTCTGGTAGGTTAATCATTCTGGTTCTTATATTTAGGTGTTTGAAGCATTTTGAGTTAATTTCTGTAAATGGTATAAGACAGGGAACCTCCTTCATTCCTTTGCCTATGGATATTCAGTTATCCCAGCAGCATGTGTTGAAAAGACTGTTCTTTCCCAATTGAGTGGATTTCATGGGCTTGTCAAAAAGCAGTTGGCATAGATTAAAAAATACTGAATAAAATACTTGCAAATCAAATCCAACAACACATTAAAAGAATTATACACCATGATCAAATGGGTTTTATTCCAGGTATGCAAGAGTGGTTCAACACAAGAAAATCAGTTCCTGTAATACATACATTAACATATCAAAGGAGAAAAATCACATAATCATCTCAATTGATGCAGAAAAGGCATTTGACAAAATACAGCATCTTTCTTGATTTAAAAAAAACCCTCTGAAGGATAAGAATAGAAGGAAAATTTCTCAACATGATAAAATGCATATATGAGAAACTCACAGCTAACATCATACTCAATGGGAAGAGGTTGAAACTTTCCCTCTAATCTGGGACAAGGTAAGGATGCCCACTGTCACCACTGTTATTCAGTGTTGTGAATAACAATAATAACAATAATAAAAGCAATTAGGCAAGAAAAGAAATAAAAGGTTTCTAAATTGGAAAAGAAGTAAAACTTTTAATATTTGCAGATGACTTGATTCTATATATAGAAACTCCCACATGTTCTGCAAAAAAGCTACTCGAGCTAATAAATGAATTCAGCAAAATGGTGAAGTACAAGATCAATATGAAAAAATCAGTAGTGTTACTATATACACTGTTAAGAACAATTAAGGGAGAAATCAAGAAAAAAATTCCATTTACAATTGTAAATAAAAATCAAATATCTAGGAATAAATTTAAACAAGGATGTAAAGAACCTAAACATGAAAATCTACAAAATTTTGCCAAAGGAACTCAAAGAAGATCTAAATAAGTAAAAAGATATTCCATGCTCATGGATTGCAAGAGTAAATATTGCCAAGCTGTCAATTCTACTCCAAATGATTTCCAGATTCAATGCCATCCCAATCAAAATTTCAACAGTCTTCTTTGCAGAAATGGAAAAGCCATTTTATTTGGAAGGTAAGGGGTGCTGAACAGCCAAAAACATTTTGAAAAATAAAAATGATGTTGAAGGACACACACTTCCCAACTTTAAAACTTAATACAAACCTATGGTGGTCAAAAGAGCATGGAACATACAGGATAAATCAAATTTGTATTAACAATCTGAAAAATCTCTGATGACATGCTTACAAATATATTTTTTATGAGCAGTTATTTAAAATACAGCATAACTAATTTAAATGCATTTGCTTTTAACTATGTTATGCCTTCAAAATATATGATAATGTGGAAGGGGATGGATTAGGAGTGGATGGGGTGATAGTGGTGCAGGGGTGTGAGTGGGGTGGACAGTGCTAGAATGTGAGGGTGAGCACAATGGGAGGTGTTAGGTTGGAATATCCATGGAACTGGGGGAGTGCTGAAGGAAGGAACAGGTGAACTCTGGGAACTTGTAGGTCTGTGGTTAAGACTACAATGGTGGGAGTGATTTTTAAACAAATGTGGCAGGGGAAGGTTATTGGTGCAGGGCATCAGGGGTGGTGGGGGAACATGTGGGAAAGGATGCACCTGGGTCATGGGTCTATGGAATATGAAAGTGTTCATCTTGATGTAGAGTGTTATCTCAGTGTGTGTTGACAGCTACACAATTAAACAAGAAAATATTGAATTCCCATCTTAGGGAATGCTGTTAGTTCTCAAATAGAGGGGCAAGGGTCTCTTGGAAACATAGGCAGTGTCTAATCAAAGAAGACAAACCAAGTGATGCATTTGGAAATAGACCTTGACCATAAGGCAGAAATATTAAATACAAATGAGTTTCTGTGGGTAAGAGACTTCAAAGTGAGTCAGGAGGTCATTCCAGAGGTTACACTGATGCACATCTTAGGAGGACCTCACTGACCACCACAGTAAACAGTCCCTCAAGCAGGTGGACTCCTGAGAGCCCTGAAACATCTGAACACTAGAGGAAGGGCAGACAACCCCAAGAATTCAGCACCTTGTCATTGACCCTTCCCTTGGAATATATGATCATCTATCCCCCCAATGTATTGGAGTTGGACTCATTTATAATTTTCCTACACATGCTTCTTTTGTTTGAACCTATAATTAGCACTTTACCCATTAAATATGTGTCCCAGAGAATTAAATCTTTAGGCTGTTCATATGCTGGTTGAGCCCTGAATCTCAGCAGGGCTGCAGCCAACATCTAGTCATCAGTTTATCAGATTCACCCAGGACAACTAACAAAAGGATGATGATGGACAATGCCCACCAAAAAAAAACAGAGTATCTGCAACTGCAAGCAAGACAGTTCTGGCCATCTTCCCCATGGGATCTAAGACCCTCTCAATCAGAAGTAAAGTGGGCATCACCATACCAAAATCTTCAAGATTGGGGAATGAATAAACATAAGGGGGGAGTGCAACTATGGGCCAAAGCAGACTTATTATTATTCTAGTAATTGAAGAACTTGTAACATTGATATAAAGGCAGTGGTCTCCAGAGGCTCTGAAGGGAGGGAGAGGGCAGAATAACTATAACATGGGTCATTTTGGGGACACTGGAATTGTTCTGCATGATACTGCAATGATGGATATAGGCCATTTTATATTTTGTCAAAACCTATAAAATTGTGTGGTGTGAAGTGTAAACCATAATGTAAACTATAGACAATTGTTAGTAGCAATACTTCAATATGTGTTGATCAATTGTTACAAATGTAACACTAATGAAAGATGTTGTCAATGGAGAAAGGTGTAGGAGGGGGAGAGGGAGAGGTATATGAGAATCCTCTATATTTTTGATGTCACATTTATGTAATCAAAAGCTTCTTTAAAAATAATAAATAATAAAATAAAGTTGTGCCTTCACACTAAATAAATCATATGGTCTGTATAAAAATTCTCAGTTACATTCTCTTTTAGAAACTCGTTTCCCATGGAGCTGCCTTTGCTGAGGTCCTCTCCCAGTCTCCCAAGTTGCAATGAAATCCCACTTCTCTTTGCCCAACTTACAGTGTGGCTCATTTTTATGGCCTCTCAAAACTCAGCTTCCAGATGAGGCTTCTTCTATCTTCTACTGGGTTGGTCTAGCCTCTTAGCCTGAGCTGGTCTCAGCTCTTCTGAGGCTTCTTCACTCCATTTCCTCCTGGGTCTGTTGATCCTCATGCAGTTGGGTGGGGATCTGTGACATTACAATGGATGGAGTAGAGGTTCTTAAATGGGAGGTGAATTACCATAGGCTCAATGTAGATTTTCACAGAAAGGTGTGCATTTCCCTGCCTTAACCCATGCTCTTTCCAAGTTAGGGTGTCTTAAGGCCATTCCCCCTGTGATAGAGGATGTGTTACTCTCCATTTCTTCTGCCAACTCTCCTGCCTCTGCAGCTGCACCAGTTCTTAGCTCAGCTTGTTCAGCTCCTGTTTCTGCTCTTCCAACTTATAGAGAAGGTGTTGTGAGATTTATTCCCTTTCTTTTGCTTCCTTCTTCATGGCCACCATCAACCTCTGCTGCAACTGATGATACCGTGGTCTGTATTGGTATAAGTGCTGAGGGTGGCTGCTGCCTCTTCAGCATCTCCTTGTAGAAGATGTGGCAGCTGAATCCCTCCTTCATGCCACACTGTGTGCTCCAGGATGACCTCAATGGAGAGGAACACATGGCAGCAGGTCACACAATGGAAGCCTTGCTCCTTGGTGACCTACCAGTCTATGGACATGTCATCGGGCCTCACTTCCTCCTTCATCTGGACAGTGGGTTCAGGGATACATGCCACAGCAAATTCCAGAATGTATCCAAGGCATAGTCAAAACTTGGTGCTGGTTATCTTGGGGGTGCAAAGTCTATGGTGCTCTCTTTGGAGAGATCAGTTTGAAATACTGGATGTATTTCCCATGGGTGAAAATGTGATTTTGGCTTGCCATTCAACAGATACCCCCTTTACCATGTACACCTTGGTAATACATGCACACCTGACTCATTTATGCTCTGAAGAAGGTCCATAGCTTGACAAATTTGAGAACTGCTCAGATGAAGCTGAGGAGGAAGATCTCCATGATATCCATGGAATCTTACTGGGCTTGGAACTTGGACTTATGATTTTGATGCTATAGACTGTGAAGAACCTTCCTTTTGATTTGAAGCCTCTGAGAAGAGACAGTTATGTACATGAGCTCCTTGGGGCCCATGTGCCTAAGCTACAAAGCCCAGGGCTCTGGTCTCATGCATCCCTGGAGGCTTCTCCAGTCTTATCATCTCCCAAATGTGTGAAATCACATTGCTTATTCATCCTCTTTGGGGTTACTACTGTAGACAATGTCCTGTGCACAATTATATTAATGATAATATTGCCTTAAGCAAGATTTTTACTCTTTGAAATGCTGTAATATTTACTGGGCTTTTATGTTTGTAACTGTAGATTCTTCCATTTTTTAATTTATTTTGGGATTTACTTTTTGAATGCCAATTTAATTTTCTCCTTTTAAACATGGAAATGGTCTCATATTCCAGAACATTTGTAATATTATGTGAATTTCTGAAAGAAGTGTAGCAGTTTGATATAGTTATGAATTTCAAAAATAGATATTGGATTATGCTTATAAACTGGCCTGTTGATCTGGACATGATTAAGTTATGATTAGGACTTTGGTTGGGCCACATCAGTAGGGCATTGAGCCCTGCCCCTTGGTGGGTGGGGCCTCAAAGATAAAAGACAAGGCAAAGGACAGAGTTGGAGTTTTTTTGAGTTGGAGTTCTAAAGCTGAGTTTTAATGCTGGAGCCCAGGGAAGCAAGCACACAGAGGACTTGGTCATGAGGAAGGAGAGAAGGCCCTGGGAAGAGACAAGCAGTTCATCTGATAGTCTATACCTGACCTTGTGGAGGAAACAGAGGAGCTGAGCCTAGAGAAAAATGGAGCCCTGGGAAGAGAGGAACCCAAGAAATCTGAACCCTGGCAAACGTTGGCAGCTATCTTGCTCCAACATGTGGCAACAGACTTTGGTGAAGGAAGAAACGTATGCTTTATGGCCTGGTAACTGTAAGCTTCTACCCCAAATAAATACCCTTTATAAAAACCAACTGATTTCTTGTATTTTGCATTAGAACCCCTTTGGCTGACTAATACAGAAGTTTCCTATGTAAGTAATTTTCTAAGCAAATTTCAAGTGGAAACTCTCAAACAGGATACATGGTAATCTCTTCTTAACTTATTTTTTAAGGAAAGATAATACAGAATAAGTCATATTTAGAGAGAAATAATTTGTGCATTTTGTTAAGGCTCTTACAGGTCTGTGTACCTCTCATAACAAAGCAAAAAAAGAAAGTTAAAATTACCTTTCTCAGAACAGAATCTCTGCTTAACATGTCCTTATTAGATGACCTCCTTCAGGGTGAATGTAGAAAATAGACATCCATGTCTGAAAGCATTGATTCTACAAATGTTAGATGACCATGTCACAAAAACCTCAATTAAGGGTGGTGGAATTAAGTGATGTTAGCCTAAGAATATCATAGATTCTTGAATAACAGGGAAGGATTGGAAAGTGCAGGATGAAGAAAAAAGGATGGAAGCATCAGTTTTGTGGTGGTAGGGCATGGGGGAATGTGAAAATCCAGCAAGAGACATAGGATAGAGAGAAGGAAACTCCAAGGATGGTGTTGGAGGCCAGGCAAAATATTTGAAACAGGAGCAGGAATGGGTCACTGGAGGGGAGCACAGGGGAGCATCTGAGAAGGAGTGAGGGAGGGGGAAACTGGTTGGGGAAAGAGTACACAACTAGGAATTATAGCAGAATATCAATTTAAGGAAAGTTGGAGTTAAAACTGTGAACCTGAATTAAGGCTATACTCTTATAGGCTGTTAGGTTCTTTAAAGAGGTGGATAGAAGATAGAGAAGTGCCTGAGCTCATTATGGGGCTGTAGCACTCGAAAGGATAGAGACCTCTGGAATGAATGTGGGATACTGTGCTTCATCGTGCCACTCATTCACATAATGTCCTGATCAATTTTACTTTCTCAATACCCCCAAAGATGCATTCAATCTAATTAGAAAATGTAAGGAAAATGAAGTATGAATCTTCTAACCTCTCTTTCCCAGGCCCATACCCCACTACCCTAGTTGCCTACTTTGATCTTCCCTTTCCATCTATATAAAGCAGTTAGATTACAGAACTGATAATTGGGTAATTTGCCTATGCCTGTTTCGGAAAGCCCCTCAGACTCAAAGTAGAATTTTTGTGTTTGCTCATTTACCCTTCATTTATCCATTCATATGTTAAATGTCTACCAAATGATAATAAGTACTTCTTCAGGCAAAGACTCAGTGAGCTTCATCCTTTCACTCCAAACCCTTTATTTTCTTCCTTTGGCCATAGGGAAATAGTTCCAAGAACAATCAGGGGAAATCTGATCCAGGAGAAATCAGATCCCTCACAACCCAGCTCTTACCAATCAGAGGCAATTTTCTTCCATCCTTACATAAAGGCTTAAAGGCTTCTTCATTTCACATCACTGTTTCATATTGTCTGGGTGGATGTGAACCAAGAACAGCCTCTGAAGGATTTTTATCCCTACTCCTAGTTGTACGTGATTTACCCACCTCTCCTGATTTGGGTGCTCTGATTTAGTCCTGAATATCCATCAGTTGATTGCCAAATTTGCTCTCCATCAGGCAGATCTCAGATGACCAAACTCATGGAAGAGCAGATAGGATCTGAATGAACAACAAGGTTTCCAATAACTCTTATGCAACATCATCATTGGGATAACTCAGTTCTATGTGCTCAGTTTGACCTTAAACATGGCAACATGAAACACATGACAATTATTGAAGCAGGGGATTGGTGGAGGGGAGACAGAGATTTTATAATAAAAATGAATTGAAATTTCTCCCTGCCCTCAAAGAAGTAGCCATTCATTGAGGTGACTGGGGAGGAGGGACTGATAACTAACTATGATGAACAGTTGCTTTCTCCTAAACCTTTCATTTGACTCTGCTTGAAACCTGTTTCTCCAGTGCTGATTAAAAAAATGTCCACTCAGAATCACTCTCAGTTCCCCTTGCCTCTGAGTCTTCATACAGGCTGTTCGCCCTCTGACTAGAAGACATTCTCTCCCCTCCTCTTCCTGGGCTCATCCTGCCTCAGAGACACATGGTGTTGAAGAGAGTTGAGCTTCTGCATTTTGGGCCCAGCTCTACTCCTTTCTGGTCATGTGATCATAGACATTTCAGCTGACCTTTCCATGCCTTACATCCCTTATCTGTAAAATAGAGAGTATGCTGTCAATTGCATTGTGTTGTAGGTGGGATGAAATAGGCTAATACATATAAACACTGAAAACAGTGAATGACTGGTACAGAATAAGATCATGTGAATATCTGCTGTTATTGTTATAGTTAGGTCACAGATTACTGTGCATGTCCTAACTAGGTGATTTTCCTGATTAATGTTTTCAGAGCACCCAATTTCCCCCCATTTTGGCACTAATCATGGTTGATGGGAGATTTTTAGTCTCAAATCTGTCTCCTCCAAATAGATTGTAACAACTTGGGAGCAAGACCAGGTCTAACTCATCTTTGTAGTTCCAGAAAACATGACATTATCTGACACATAGTGGGTACTTGATACACATTTGTTGAATCAACAAATGTATAGTGACTCCTCCAAAGGACACATGCATCATAGACATCCAGTAGAATAAGATTGTGTAATCTGGTTCCTAGAAGTGCCATCACTCAAAAGTGGAATTTGGGCCACTGTTATTTCATCTACTGACCCTGAAACCCAGGAAATGTTATTGTGAATGTCCTTAGCCCCTTCATGTACTTCTCCTTGGGGCCGCTGGAACAAGGTTATAGTTGTCCTCAACATAAAAGGACTGAGCTAAGGAACTCTGAGTTCACCTGTCTGGAAGGCTTAACACACCCCTTTTCCTGAAGCACTGGTTCTGCTGCTTCCATGCCCTATTTGAGCACAGGCAGCTTGACAAGGCTGGGAGCAACATTAACAGATTTGTTTCCCTATGTCCACCGTTTCCCTCTGAATTTTTGCCACCTACTCCAGGAAAGTATCAATAAACAGTGCCATGTCCTTTCCCAGTGTCTAGGACCCTCTTTTCCTACTCCAACCCACCTTCCCCTCAGTCTCCAGTTCACTCACTGTGACCACTTCAGTGAACTGATTATGAAACAAACTTAAAGAGCCATACACTTTTGGCAGCTTTTGTTTGGCAGAACCCAACTACCTCCTTGAATTACATAGGAAAAGAAGAAAAATAGAGGAAAATTTTACATTCAGTTTGTTTTAATAGATTATCTTGCCACACATTTTCACAAGGCCATGCAGAAAAAATTTTATTTGTTCTCTTAAAAGTTGCAAGATGAAAAAAGAGAGGTTTCAATTTTGTCATAGTCTACAGGGAAGGATGCAAACAGCAAATGAAAAGAGGAATAACTCCCCATCCATTCTTTGTGATGTCTCCACTCTCACACTTCCCTTGGAAGTTACTGAAAATACTATGCAGTTCCTCACACCCCCACAATGAGCATGTTCATGTTCCCACAAGCAGGAATTGCTTTGTGTCCTATTGTCTGCTGCAAAGTTATATCCAAAACTGAAAAACAACAAGAAGGTGGATAAAAAACCCTAAAATGAAACTAATGAAATCATGTTTTTCATATATATATAATGACCTCCCAGAGTATTTTCAAAGATTTTACTTACACTGATGCCACAGTAAAGAAAGGACCTTTAGTGAAGGAGTCACTTGGAATGCTGCTAAAATAAAATGTATCCCTCCTGAAGTAATATTATATGTGTGATATTTTGCTTGTTTATCATCTGCCTGCTCCACACAATAATGTTCTGTGAAGACAACATCTTATCTGGTGGTTTGTTAGTGTATTTTTGGTATGCATACTGTGACTGGTATGTACCAATAACACAAAAATATTTGTTGAATAAATGAATGAAGTAATTAATTAATATTTTAGGGAATTATTAACATTTCACAGCTTCTTTATTTCTTCTGTGAAAACAGGAATACATAAATGAACACTATTCCAAATACAATTTAGAATTAATTAAAATGAGAAGAAGGAGCGGGTATAGCTCAGTGGTTGAGTGCCTGCTTCCCATGTATGAGGTCCTGGGTTCAGTTACCAGTACCTTCTAAAATTAAAAAGAGAGAGAGAGAGAGAAAAGAGCCTGAACAATGAAATTACAGAAAAAAATAAGACTGTGCACAAATCAAATGTGCTATCTTTATCTTTACTTTGGTGAGAGAGAGCCCTATTTCTGCCACTTACACTGTGGGGTGTACAAGAACTGAGAGCCTTTCATCTGGCTATGTGTTTAAATGCACAATCATTCAAGCAAAAAAAAAAAAAATTCTGTTCCAGCTCAAGAATTACATTTTTTTTTTTTAGCCTTCCAATTTTCTTTTATTAATATTTATTTAAATATTTTAACAAAATAAGTTTATGTATTTCCATAATAAATATCAAAATTTAGAGTAAGCCACAGGATGAAAAATAAATGTGTCCATTCAAAATTCAAAATTTCTTTATCACATTCTACAGTGGTACTACTAGTTACCAATATGGTATTCCAGAAATTTAGTGTCATATAGATACATGTATAAATTGAATTATTATTTTTAATTGTTCTAAAATTATAAGACTCTAGTAGAGATTATTAATAAAATTCAAATTTGCAACATTACCTCCTTTCTTTCTTGTATAATTAAAGTGATCATATGCAATTTTTTTGTACTGATGATAGTAAAGTATATTTGCCTCTTTTTATTTTGAATATTTTTTCTGGTTTCAATTATGCATATATTTTGTCAGTTATTTTTTTTTTTTTTTTGTCTTTTAAACTTTTGAGATATTCTTTAATTATAGTCGGGTACAATTTTTCCCTAAAGAAATACTTAAAAGGGAAAATGATATTTCCTTTAAAAAATTGCATTTTTTTCCAAAATTAACATTTAAAGGTTTTTTTTTTTTTTCCAATGTTCAAAGTTTGATGTATTTTTTTTTTTTCATTTTCAATTTTTCAATTTATTCATGTTTCTGATTTATCTATTTTTTAACAATGCAGGTTTTGTTTCACACAATTTCTGTTTTTATTATCTAAATGATTCCTTCATTTAGCTCTTTGAAGATATCAAATACACATATTTTAAAGCATTTTTCATGTTCATTTTTCCATAAGGACTATATTTCTTTAGGTTAGTTTTCTTCATTGTTTAGAATTATGATATTTAGGCTTATTTTGAGCAGGACCATTTCATGTTTTGTGTTGCTTTTTACTCTCTCATTCTGCTTTACTTTAGCATATTTAAAAAGTTTACATACAGAATATCTGAAAACTGTATAATATGTAAATTTTTGTTCTAATTTTGGAAAAGGAGAGAGCCAGGGTGGAAATTTTAGTATTATGAAAAATTAGCAGGTTTGTAAATTGTTAAAGACAGGGCATAAGTTGTTATATTCTACTGTTATTGACTACATGTCCATGACCCAGGCCCTGACATTGCATATCTCCAGTTCTCCTGATAGACTTCTTAATATCGGACCTTTCTGGAGCTCAGTACTTAATCCTCTTCTCTCTATTGACACCTCTCCCATTTGCCTCATTAAGTGCATGGTTGTCTGTAGCTGATTACATCCTAGTTTACTCCTTCAGCCATACCATTTCCTCTGAGGTTCAGACTCATATATTTCATTATCTGCATAGCACTCTGTGTCTCACCTTCTTCCTCTGTAAAATATAAATTATAACAATATATTCCTTACATGATTGTCATACAGAGCAAATACCTAAGAAAGGAAAAACACTTAGAAAAATGCCTGGCACCAGAATGAGTATGTACTCAATGAAATCAAAACCTGAATTAGACACTCTTTCATGCCTAATAGAATCACTACTGTCTTAGTTTCCTAGTTGCTAAACAAATACTTACAATGTGTTGGCATAACAAAAAGAATTTATTGTCCCACAATTTCAGTGACTAGAAGGATTGCTTCCTGCCAGGATCAGTATCATTTTACTGGACAGCAATCTTGTGGTTTCTTGGCTTTTATGTCACATGGCAATACACAGGTCTCTTTCAAAGTTCCCCTTTCTTCCAGATCTGGCTGCTTCCTATGGTCTCTCTCTCTCCATCTGACTTTTAATCTGCTACGAGTGACTCCAGTAATCTGGATTAAAATCCTACCTGATTCATTGGGTCACAACATAACTGAAATAACTGCATTAAAAGTCCTATTTATAATGGGCCCATGCCCATAGGGATGGGTTAAGAAACACAAATCATTAGTGTTTCTATACACTAGTAATGAGCAATATGAGGTAGAAGTCAGGAAAAAAATTCCATTTACAATAGTGACTAAAAGAATCAAATATTTTGGAATAGATAACTATGGAGGTTAAGCACTTTTATCCAGAAAACTGCAGTGCATTGGTAAAAGCAATAAAAAAGACCTAAATAAATGGAAGAATGTTCTGTGCTCATGGACTGGAAGACTAAATATCATTAAGATGGCAATTCTACCCAAATTGATATAGATATTCAATGCAATCCCAATAAAAATTCTACCAGCACTTTTTAAAGAAATGGAAAACACAAATTTCAAATTTATTTGGAAGGGTAAGTGCCTGTGAATACCAGAAACATCTTTAAAAGGAAGAGAGAAGTTGGAGGACTCTCACTTCTAAACTTTAAATCATATTACGTAGCTACAGTAGAAAAATATCATGCTACTGGCATAAAGATAGACACATAGACCAATGGAACCAAATTGATGGTTCAAAAACAGACTGTCACATCTATGGTCAAGTGATTTTGACAAGGATGACAAACCCACCCAGCGGGAGAAGAACAGTCTACTCAACAAATGGTCCTGGGAGACTGTATCCATAACCAAAAAAGAAAGAGGACTGCTATCTCACACCTTATACAAAAATTAACTCAAAATGGATCAAAAACTTAAATATAAAAGCTAAAACCATAAAGCTCCTAGAAGAAAATTTAGGGAAACATCTTCAAGACCTGGTGGTAGGTGGTAGATTCTTATACTTTACACCAAAAGCAGGAGCAACCAAATAAAACATGGATAAATCAGACCTCCTCAAACTTAAAGTCTTTTGTGATTCAAATGACTTCATCAGAATGTGAAAAGGCAGCCCATTCAATGGAAGAAAATATTTGGAAACCACATATCTGATAAGGGTTTGATTTCTGTTCTATATAAAAAGATCATAAAACTCAACAATAAAAGAGTAAGCAATCTACCAGATAGTGGGGCTCCAGAGGGCTCTGGAGACATCCAGACATTAGAGTCAGGGCAGATAGCTCAGGAGTTTGGTGTCTTGCCAGTGGGCCCTACTTTGGAATGTTTGCTCCACAGGGTGACAAAGATGGACTCAGTTGTGGTTTGCCTACACATGGCTCTTCTGTTCTTCTATTTGAACCTATAATTAGTACTAGAATTGGTAGGTGTCCGTCCAAGAGACTTAAACCTTTGGGCTGTCCATAAGCCAGCTGGGCCCTGAATCTCAACAGAGTTGCAACATCTACTCTCCAGTTCATTGGTCTCACCCAGGACAACTAACAAGGTGGTTATGATAGACAACTACCATACCAAGGAACCGAGAGCAGCTACAACTACAAGCAAGAGAGTCCCATCCATCAGCACTAATGGGTCACAGCCCCCTCTCAATTAGTAGTAGAGTGGACATCACCATCCCAGAATCCCCAGGATTGGGGAAAGAACTATGGACTAAAGTAGACTCACTGGTATTCTAATATAGACTTGTGATTCTAGCAATGGAAGAAATTATATCACCGACGTGGAGGCAGTGGCCACTGGAGTTTCTGAGGGCAGGAAGAGGGGAAAAACAGGTGTAATTTCGGGACTTGGGAATTGTCCTGAATGACATTGTAATGACAGATACAGGCCATTGTGTATCTGGCCATAACCTACAGAATTGGGAGAGAGTGTAGATTGCAATGTGAACTTTAATCCATGCTTAGTGGCATTGCTCCAAAACATGCTCATCACTTGCAATGAATGTACTACACTGAAGAGTGTTGTTAATGTGGGAAAATGTGGGAAGTGTGGGGAGCAGGGCATATGGGAATCCCCTATATTTTTTATGTAACATTTAAGTAACTTAAGTATCTTTAAAGAAATAGGTGTAATATGTTGGCATTTTTGGGACATTGGTGATGAAAAAATTTGATAATGGGAGGTGGTGATATTAGCAAGACATAGTAAAAACAATAAATAGCACTAAATTGTAAATTTATAGTTAAAATGGCAAGTTTTATGGTACATATATGTTACCACAGGGAAAAAAAGGAAGAGACTAACATGATTCAATACAAAATAAGTGACCTAGAATATAAATAGTGCATAAATTAGAGGAGGTGAATGCTGAGCCTCATTAAATGAGTTAATTTATATAGCAAATGGAACAGCATAAGAACTTTTGCATATAATACTATTACAATTCATTATGGAGTTGTGATTTAAGCTGGCTCATGAAGCAATGGAGGGTCTGTTCATTCATTCATTCATTCATTCATTCATTCATTATTACAAAAGAATTTGAAGTGTATTTGCAAAGTACTTTTCAAGCACTGTACTAGACTCTGGAGGTGAAATGGAGTAAAAACAGATCAGGTGTCAGCCCTCAGGAAACTTGGGGTAAAGGGAGGACAATAAACAAATAACTAGATAAAATAAATATATATTATTATCAATGCTGGGTAGGAATTAAAAAGGCTTTTATAATCACTAATAAGAGGGTAATTATCTACTTTACATAGACCTACTTTTATTTGAGTGATCACGTGACCTTCAGACTGAGACCTGAAGGATGAAAAGGATCCAGCCATGCAAAGTACTAAAGAGAAGGCACTCCAGGCAAAAGTTGCAGCAAGGGCAATTCCATGAGGTGGAAAAAGAACTTTGAAGAAACAAAACTGGATATGAGGAAGTGTGCAAAAGGAAGTTCTCATGGAACCTTGTAGGCTAGACAGGTTTTAGATTTCATTCACAGCCTCCCTATATGTAAAGAGGGGGCAATAGTGTAATGGGGTGGGAGAAGGGAAGAAGTGTCAGGATGAGAAAGGCAAGGACAATGAACCCTGAACAGAATAAATCTGAATAGACCTACTGAAAGACACCTACTATTGAAAACATCAAATGCCAAGTATAAAAAGAAGATTCTGAAATCAGCAAGAGAAATGCAATGACCACACACAAGCAAAGCTCAATAAGTGCTGATCTCTCATCAGAAACCATGAAGGTGAAAAGGCAGGGTTATGAAATATTTAAGATACTAAAAGAGAAAAACTGCCAGCCAAATTACTTTATCCAGAAAAACTGTCCTTTAAAAATCAGAATGAGTTTCAAGCCTTCAAAGACAAATATCGAGACAGTATGTTACCAAAAGACTAGATTTACAAGAGATACTAAAGGGATTGTTGCAGCCTGAAAGGAAAAAATGGGGGCAAGAGACTTGGAGAAGAATATAGAAATAAAGACTATTAGCAAGGGTAACTTAAAGGGTAAAAAGACAGAAAATAGTAAGATATGACAGTGGAAAGCCAAAGGATAAAGTGGATGAAGTAAATAATGCTGACACAGTAATAACATTGAATGTTAATGGATTGAATTGCCCAGTCAAAAGACATAGACTGACAGAATGGATAAAAATATGAGCCATCTATATGCTGTCTTCAAGAGACCCAACTTAGATGCAAGGACACACTCTGGCTGAAAGTGAAAGTTTGGAAGATATTTCATGAAAATAGTAACCAAAAGGATGTGGAGTGACAATACTAATATCAGACAAAATCGATTTTAAATGCAAAACTGTTATAAGAGATGAAGAAGGTCATTATGTATTAATTAAAGGGACAATTCACCAGGAATAAATAACAATCATATATGTATATGCACCTAAATAGGGTGTCCCAAAATACATGAGGCCCACACTGGTAAAACTGAAGGCAGAAATGGATGTCTCTATAATAATAGTTGGAAACTTCAATACAAATCTCTCAGTATTGGATAGAACATCTGGAGAGAGAATAAATAAGGAAACAAAAAGAATGAATAAAATGATAAATAAACTAGACCTAACAGACATTTATTGAACCTTACACACCAAAACAGCAGGATATACATTCTTCTCAAGTGCTCATGGATCCTTCTCCAGGATAGAGTATATGTTGGTTCACAAGACAGGTCTCAATAAATTTAAAAAGATGGAAATTATACAAAGCACCTTTTATGATCATAATGAAACAAAGCTGGAAATCAATAAAGGGTGGAAAAGAGAAAATTCACAAATATATGGAAATTAAACTACTCACTGTTAAATAACCAGTGGGTCAAAGAAGAAATTGCCAGAGAAATTAGTAAATATCTCAAAATGAATGAAAATGAGAACACAACATATCAAAATCTTCCTGTTTCCTAGTATGGCTTGTAATTTTTTGCTGATATCCAGGCATCTGAATATGTTGGTGAATTTACTCTGGTGGCCAATTTCTCTCTTGCCTGTTTTTTTCTTCACAGCTTTTCCTTGATATTTGGTTCAACTTATTCTAAGCCTTTAAAATTGCCCAGTTTAAGTTATCAAAATTGGGCCAGGGACTCAGTAATGGGGCACAGATTTTCTCCCAGGGGTTAAGATACAGAGAGTACCATGAACAGTTTTTGTCCATGCAATTTCCAGACCAACCAGCAGATGGTGCTTTTCCATGAACCTTTCCATGGAGGTGTTTTGGTCTCCACTTTCCTGTGTTCCTGTGCTGAATCTCCAGAGCAGAGATTCAAAGTGGACTCTGCTGGCTGAATTCATTGAAGTAAATCCCCCTGACTCCCTCTCCCTATTCCCTGGAAACAGCTGACAGGGAGGAATATGTGGGTTCCCCTCTGTCAGCTGCAGTGAGCCAAGGGTGTTACCTCAGCTTAATATCTTGGGGATGGGGTAGGGAAGTCCTTCTCAGCAACTGAGGGGACTTGATAACTCATGTTGTTTCATCTTCTTCATCTCTCTGTCCTTCACCCTCCTGGGCATTGTGTAGCACTGTCCTGGTCTGCTGATCCCCAAAGCAGGTCTCTGGGACATCTTTTGGTTCTTTCTCCATTGTTTTTGTGAGACCATTGTGCTCTGCCTGTTAATCAAATGCCATCTTCCCCAAATCCCCTATACTGATGTATTTTCCCCACAAACCATACTATTAATAACTTGATCTGTTTTGAGTTAATTTTTGTATAAGGTGTAAGACAGAGGTCCTCTTTCTTTCTTTGAGCTATGGATATCCAGTTCTCCAAGCACCATTGGTAAAATACACTGCTATAACCTAGCTAGGTGGGTTTGGCACACTTGTCAAAAACCACTTGACAAGATGTGAGACTCTATTTCTGAATTCTCAATTTGATTCCATTGGTCAATATGTCTATCTTTATGGCAGTGCCATGCTGTTTTTAATACTTTTGCCAAGTAATGTGCTTTACAGTTAAGAAATGAGAGTCCTTCAACTTTGTTCTTCATTTTAAAAACATTTTTGGCTATTCTGGGTCAATTAACCTTACAAATACATTTGGTAATTGGCTTTTCCATTTTTGCAAAACAGCTGTTGTAATTTTTATTGGGATTGTGTTGAATCTGTAAACAAGACTGGATAGAATTGGCATCTTGATGATATTTAGTCTTCCAATATATGAACACAGAATGTCCTTCCATTTATTTAGGGTTTTTTTGGTTTCTTTTAGCCATGTTTTGTAGTTGTCTGAATAGAAGTCTTTTATGTCCTCAGTTAATTTTTTCCTAAATATTTTATTCTTTTCATTGCTAATGTAATTGCAATTTTATCTGACTTCCTCCTCAGATTGCTCAGTAATATATAGAAATGCTACTGAATTTTCCATATCCTGCCACGTTGCTGAAGTTGTCTATTAGGTCTAGTAGCTATGGAGTGGTGTTTTTTGGGGATTTTCTAGGTATAAGATCATATCATCAGTGAATAGAACATCTAGCACATATTGAATAACAGTTGTGACAATGGGCACCATTGTCTTGCTCCTGATCTCAACAGGAAAGCTTTCAGTCTTTCACCTACCATTGAATACAATGTTGTGGGTTTTCACATATGCATTTTATCATATTCAGAAAGTTTCCTTGTATTCCTATTTTTCAGATTTTTTTTTAACATTTGCAAAATGATATATAAATATATATGCATATATGTGTATTTGCTTACAAAAATGTTATTTATATATATATATACACATATATTTTAAGAGGTGCTTAGATTACCCAAAATATTACATGGAACCCACTGGGATTCCCATGTTTTTTTGCCAATAAAGGATATTGTATTTTGCCAAATGCCTTTTCTACAGCAATTGAGATGATCGTGTGATTTTTTCTTCTTCAATTTATTAATGTGGTTTACTACAGTAATTGATTTTCTTATGCTGAACCATCCTTAGATACCAGGCATAAAACTCACTTGATTGTGGTGTATTGTTCTCTTGATATGCTTTTGGATTTGGTTAGCAAGTATTTTGTTGAGGATTTTTGCAGCTACATTCATTAGAAAATTGGTCTTTAATTTTATCTTTTCATAGTATCTTTATCTGGCTTTGATATAGGAGTGATGTTGGCCTTATAGAATGAGATTGGTTGCATTCCCGCCTGTTCAATTTTTTGAAGAGTTTGAGAAAGATGGTATTATATCTTCTTTGATGTGAAACCATCTGTTCCAGTCATGGATTGGAAGATTGAATATCATTAAGATGTCAATTCTGCCCAAACTGATTTACAAATTCAACATAATCCCAATAAAAATCCCACAGCCTTTTTTTTTCAGAAATGGCAAAAACAATTGTCAAATTTATTTGGAAGGGTAAGTGGCCCCTAGTAGCCAAAAAGTTCTTTAAAAAGAAGAACAAAGTTGGAGGACTCTCACTTCTGGACTAACATTTATGTAATCAAAGCTTCTTTAAAAATATAAAAAATAAAGCATATTACTTAGCTACAGTGGTAAAAATAGCATGGCACTGACATAAGGACAGTCACATTGACCAATGGAACTGAATTGAGAACTCAGAAATATACCCTCACATCTATGGTCAAGTGACAAGGTGGTGAAGCCCACCCAGCTGGGCCAGAGCAGTCTATTCAACAAATAGTGCTGGAAGAACTGGATATCCATATCCAAAAGAAAGAACTAAGACCGCTATCTCACACCTTACACAAAAATTAACTCAGAATGGATCAAGAATCTAAATATAAAAGTGACAACCATAAAACTTCTAGAAGAAAATGTAGGAAAATCTCTTAAAGATTTTATGGTAGGTGGTAGTTTCTTAAACCTTACACTAAAAGCACAAAGAAGAAATAAAAATTAGACAAATGGGACCTCCTTAAAATTAAACACATTTGCACCTCAAAGGACTTTGTCAAAAGGGTGAAAAGGCAGCCAACTCAATGAGAGAAAATATTTGGAAATCACATATGTGATAAGGATTTAATATCCATGATATACAAAGAGATCATACAACTTGACAATAAAAAGACAAACTACCTGATTAAAAAATGGGCAAAAGACTTGAAAAGACAATTGTCCAAAGAATAAAAATGGCAAAAAGCACATGAAAAAATGTTCAACATCACTAGCAATTAAGGAAATACAAATCAAAACTACAATGAGATATCAGTTCACACCCATTAGACTGGCCACTGTTAAAAAGTTGAAAAACTGTAAATGTTGGAGAGGGCATAGAGAGATAGAGACACTTATTCATTGTTGGTGGGAATGTGGAATAGTACAGCCACTATGTACTATTCTGTTTGGCAGTTCCTAATGAAGTTGAACATAGACTTGCCACAGAACCCAGCAATACCATTGCTAGGTATATATCCGAAAGAACAGAAAGCAGGGGCATGAATAGTTACCTGCACACTGATATTCATAGCAACATTATTCATGATAGCCAAAAGTTGGAAACAACCCAAGTGTCCATCAACTGATGAATGGATAAACAAATTGTGAAGTAAACACACAATGGAATATTATGCAGTGGTAAGAAGAAATGAAGTCGTGAAACATGACAACATGGATGAACCTGGAAGACATTATGTTGAGTGAAGCAAACCAGACACAAAAGTAAAAATATTGTATGATTGCCTTATTATGTACTAATTATATTATGTGAAATATATTATGTGAAATATGAATATGGGTAGAATTGCAATATAAGACCATTTTCCCTTGAAGCTGAATAAATATAAGTTAATACCACACAATGGTAATATCAGACAAAAAATTTTTACTAAGTGGAGGAGATCAGATACAGAGTACTACACATTGTATGATTCTATTTATTCAAATGTAAATGTAAATCGATTCATTAAGATGAAAGATTAGTTATGTAGGTCTGAGGAAGGAATGCTAAGGAGTTTGAAGTCTTTCTTTTTGGCGTAATGAGATTGTTCTAGAATTTTTAAGATGACGAATGTACAACATTGTGATTATATTAAAGCCATTGATTATACATTTTCGATAGAATAGCTGAAAAGAACAGCTATGTACAGTGGGGGAAGCATAGAGAGATTGATAGATGTGGAATTTTCTTGTTTCTTCTTTGTCTGTTTTTTTTGCAAATTATTATTTTTATTGAAATAATGAAAATGCTCTAATAATGATTGAAGTGATGAATGCACAGCTATGTGAGTATAGCAAATACTATTGATTGTACACTCAGAGTAATTGTATGCTTTAATAATATGTATCAATAAAATTGATTTTTTAAAAACTACAATGAGATATCCATTTCACACCTATTAGACTGGCTGCTACTAAAAAGATGGAAAACTGTAAATGTTGGAGAGGATTTGGAGAGATGGGAATGCTTATACACTGTTGCTGGGAATGAAGAATGGTACAGCCACTGTGGGGGACTGTTTAGAAGTTCCTAAGGAAGTTGGATATATACTTGCCATGGGAACTGGCAATATGATTACTAGGTATACACCCAGAAGAACTGAGAGCAGAGACACAGACATCTGCACACCAATGTTCATAGCAGCATTATTCATAATTGTCAAACATTGGATACAACCCAGCTGTCCATCAATTGATGAATGGGTAAAGAAATTGCGGTATATACATATGATGGAATATTATGCAGTGGCAAGAAAAAATGAAGTAGTGAAACATATGACAGCATGGATGAACCTGGAGGACATTATGTTGAGTGAAGCAAGCCAGACACAAAAGGACAAATACTGTATGATTGCCCTATTAGGAACTAAAAATACTGGGTAAACTCATGAAGTTAATCATTAGAATATAGGTCACCAGAAAATAGAAGGAGGGTAGAGAATGGAAAGTTGAGGGTTAACCTGTGCAGAATTGGTAAAAAGGTTGTTTGTAAACCTTTGGAAATGAATAGAAATAGTGAAAGCATATAATGGTGTTTGTAGCTATCAGAGCTAGTAAATGGGTATGAGAGTGGTTGAAAGGGAAAGTCATATTTATTACTATAAGGAAAGCTAAAAACTGTAACATGTGACTGTATAAGATAGTAAAACTTCATGTAAAACATGAATATGGGTGATATTGCATATATGATTGTTTTTACAAAACACAAATACAATTATACTAGAGAGAGGGAAAAAAGAATAGCAGCTATGTATGGCAGGGGAAGCATAGAGAGATTGAGAGGTGATGAGTTTTATTTCTTTTTGTTGTTGTTGTTGTTGTTGTTGTTGTTGTTATTGGAATAATGAAAGTGCTCAAAGAATGATTGAAGTGATGAATGCACAAATGTGTGATCACACCAAACACCATTCATTTGACACTTTGGATGAATTTATACTTTATTAATATGCATCAATAAAATTGGTGTTTTAAAAAATACACCAAATATAAGCTATGGACTATAGAAAGCAGTAATATTATGATGATGTTCTTTCATCATTTGTAGCAAATGTGTCACAATAATGTAGGTGTTGATGATGTGGCAATATACAGAAGTCCTGTATGGTATGCACGATTGTTTTGTTAACTCACAAATTCTCAAATTTAAGAACCTAAAATTAGTACTAGAGTTGGTAGGTGTACATCTAAGAGACTTAAATCTTTGGGCTGTCCATGTGCACAGCTATGTGATTATAGCAAATACTATAATCACATAGCTGATTAATGAAGTTGAATATGGACTTGCCACAGGACCCAGCAATACCATTGCTAGGTATATATACAAAAGAACTGAGAGCAGGGGCTCAGACCAGTGGATTTGGATCTCAATGGAGTTGCAACACCTACTTTCCAGTTCAATGGACTCACCCAGGACAAATAGTGGGGAGGAGATGATGGACAAAACAACCTAATTATAGGTTCAAATAGAAAGACAGAAGAGTCATGCATAGGGAAATCACTGCTGAATCTAACTCAGTCACACTGGGGAGCATAAATACCAGATTAGGGCCCACTGGGAAGGGGCCAAATTACTGAGCTATTTGGATATGACTCCATATCCCTGAGAAGCTTCGCTATTTGGGGTTGTATCTACTTTGGCTGTCAATGAGATCCTGTTGAGATGTGCATAAGCACTACCTCTGGGATGGCCTCCCAACTCACTTTGAAGTCTCTTAGCCATACAAACTCATTTGTCTTTAGCTTTTCCCCCATTTGGTAAAGGTGTTTTTTTTTTTGCCACATGCATTGCTTGTTGGTACTTGGTAGCAATCCCTCAGTGCCAGGGAGGCTCATCCCCAGGAGTCATGTCCCACAGTGGGGGAAAGCTATTGCTTTTATATGCTGTTTGACTTAGAGAGAGGCCACATTTGAACAACAAGGAGGCTCCCCATAGGTAAATCTTAGGCACCCTACATCACTAGGCTAAGTTTCAATTTCAAGAGCAAAGGCTCATAAGCATAGTGATCAATATCAGGGGCCTTCAATGGACCATCCTCCTTCACAAGTCATTGTCCCTGTACTTGTGGCATTCTTGTTGTTCCATTAGAGAATGTGGCAGAACACCCCTAGATGGTAATTTGATATCCTTTTGGTTATTGTGTGAATCTCCACTCACCATGGCAATGCCGCATGAACATTTGAACACATTTATATGCCTTATATGTATATCCAGGTGAACTTCCTCCCATGCATCCCCCCTCACTGACATCCCACACCAATGATCCTCCCCTGCCAGAGTTGTAACACTTCTGTGATCTAAAACTTCTTCAAAAATGAAGCCAATAAAATAGCCACATACAATTAATTAAAAAATGAAATAGTAATGATAGTTTTATAGATAAGAACTAAAATATAGAAAAAAGTAATAAAAAGTAAAAACATTTTTTAATTGGAATATTAAAAAACAATTTGAAGAAAAATTTTTTTTTACATTTTGCCTTTCATCACTGTAAGACTGCTGCTCCTGTATGTACAGTGATATTTTCTTCCATTTTTTCCCCTAGTGTCCTATTTTTTTTTTTTTCATTTTTTCTTCAAAGAAGTTTTAGGTCACAGTAGAGTCACATGAAGAATACAGGGGATTCCCACATACCCAACATCCTCCCCCTTTCCCCCTTTCCCCCATTAATAACATTTTATATGTGTTTGGTACATTTGTTACATTGATGCACAAATATTGAAACATAGCTACTAACCATCATCAATGGTTCACATTATGGTTTACATTTTGGACCATATAATTTTATAAGATCTGATAAAATTTAATGTGGCCTGTATCCATCTTTGCAAGATCATGCAGAAACTTCCATCATCCCCAAAATGTCCCCTGTTCCATCTATTTTATTCCTCCCTTCCCCTCCCCCTCAGGCCCATGGTGGCCACCAGGCTTCACTCCTTGAAGGACAAGATTCATAGTTACATGCATCTTCACTGAGGGCTTGACACACTGGTCTGTCTTCTCCTATTAGGCACACTGATGCTCTCAAGTGACTCTCATCCATCTGTTTGAGAACATAGCAGGCCTCCCTAGAATGGGAGTCCAAAACCTTCCCACTCATTATGTGGGTCTCTACCCACTGATGCAACACACTATGCCAAAATGATCACTCACACACTCCCTAGAAGCCTGCCCCAGGTGCGCTCTGGCCCGAATGTCCCCCATCCAACACCCTAAACCAGTAACTCTTCCTTGTCATATTGTCAAATGAGCATTTCCAACATTGTAATTTCAACCACATACCCACCAATCCCCAGTGTTCATCTGTTCCCTCCCCCAACCCTCCCCCCAGTTCCATGGGTCATCCAACCCACCCTCCCCACACTGCCCCCTCTCAAAACTGCACCACCCAATGCAATATTATCGCTATACCCCTGTCATGTCCCTTCACTGCACAACGACACGCTTCCAACTTGTCATAGATTTCACCCATATGGGTGTTGGACCACAACCTTCTTCTCCCTATTTCCTATAAACCTGCCTTCCAGACTCTATTTCTGTGAATCTGCTCAGTTTGCTTAATTTATATCAGTGAGGTCATGTAATATTTGTCCTTTAATGCCTGGGTTGCCTCACTCAACATAAAGTCCTCAAGGTTCATCCATGTTGTCCTGTGTGTTAGTACCGTATTCCTTCTTACTGCTGAGTAATATTCCATAGTATGTATATACCACATTTTGTTTATGCATTCATCTGTTGATGGGCATTTGGGTTGATTCCAACTTTTGGCAATAGTGAATAATGCCACTATGAACATTAGTGTGCATATACATGTTCATGTCCTTGCTTTCAATTCTTCTGGGTATATAGCCAGCAGTGGAATTGCTGGATCATATGGCAGATCTATAGTTAGTTTTTTTTGAGGAACCACCAAGCTGTCCTCCACAATGGCTGCACCATTCTACATTCCCATCAGCAGTGGATGAGGGTTCCAGTTTTTCCACATCCTCTCCAACATTTGTAGTCCTCTGTTTTTTTTAATAGCCATCAGTCTAGTGGGTGTAAGATGGTATCTCATTGTAGTTTTGATTTGCATTTCCCTAACAGCTAGTGATGTTGAACATCTTTTCATGTGTTTTTTTAGCCATTTGTATTTCACCTTTGGAGAAGTGTCTATTCAAATCACTTATCCATGTTTTAAATGTGTTATTTGTCTTTATTTTTGAGGTGTAGGATTTCTTTATATATGATAGATAATAGATTTCTGTCAGATATACAGTTACCAAATATTTTCTCCCATTGGGCAGGCTGCCTTTTCATTTTCTTGACAAACTCTTTTGAGGTGCAAAAGTTTTTAATTTTGAAGAGGTCTCATTGTCTATTTTTTCTTTCATTGCTCATGCTTTGGGTGTGAATTTCATGAAATCATTTCCTATTACAGGGTCCTGTAGATGTTTCCCTACATTATCTTCCAAGGTCTTTATGTTCATGCCTCTTATATTTAGATATTTCATCCATCTTGAGTTTTTGTATAAGGTGTGAGATAACTTTCCTCTCATTCTTTTGGATATGGATATCCAGTTTTCCAAGCACCATTTGTTGAAGAGATCATTTCTCCCACTTGAGTGGGTTTGGTGGTCTGGTTGAATATCAGATAACTGTATATGCAAGGATCTATATCAGAACTTGATTCAGTTCCATTGGTCAGTATGTCAATCCTTGTGCCAATATCATGCATTTTTGACCACTGTAGCTTTGTAGTATGTTTTAGAGTCAGGTAGTGTGATTCCTCTGATTTCATTTTTCTTTTTCAATAAGTCTTTGGCTATTTGCCTTTCCAAATAAAGTTCATAGTTGGTTTTCCCAATTCAGTAGAAAATGCTGTGTTGATATTTATTGGGATTGGGTTAAATCTGTATATCAGTTTAGATAGGATAGACATCTTAATGATGTTTAGTTTTCCTATCCATGAACAGGGAATATTCTTCCATTTATTTAAGTCTTCTTTGATTTCTTTTTATAATGTTGTGTAATTTTCTGCATACAAGTCATTTACATCTTTACTTAAACTTATTCCTATGTATTTGATTCTTTTAGTTGCTGATTTAAATGTTATTTTTTCCTGATTTCCTCCTCAGATTGCTCATTACCAGGGCAGTGAGGGACACAGCTGCAGTGGTGTCCAGATGGAGCATCATGAAGTCCATCTCCTTGCCCTGAACCAGCTGCCACTCTGGAAATAAACTTCCATGGATGATTCCAGTGTGAGGAACATCAGCCACAATCCTGAGGTGGCCTGTGTGGGGTCTGCCTGGTTGCTGCTGGCAGTCAGAGGGCAGAGGCCAGGCCCAGGGCAGATGAGGGGTCAGGAGGCAGTGCAGAGGCCCAAACCCTCCATCAACATCTCAGTGCCCTGCAGAGACCTGAGGGATAAACAAACATCACCCCTAAGTGGGCAGAGGTCCCTTGCAGGCTAGCACCTGGGAAGACACTCCAGCCACATTTGGGAATCTGGGTTCCCATCTGGGCTCAGCCCTGACTGGCTGTGGGTCCCACACATCAAGAGTCACACTGTGCTCCCCAGTCCTCCTGCAGCATGTGAGATGAAAGGACTAGAGGCTGGGCCTGAAGGGCTGGCCCCAGAGACACTTAATTACTATGGTTGCTGGAAACCTGAAATTCATTAGCAGTTGTGTTTACAACGGCTGCAAATGGAGCACTGATAAAAGACTGAAAACTAAGAAGGATTAGCAACAGCCTAAAAGTAAAGAAAGAATGATGCATTAAGGAAGACAAGGCAGCTATTAAGTAGTAATTTATGAATTAATATTCATCATACATTCACTGTCTCTCAGACTGAGCTCCAAGCCTTTGCTTTACCCCAGATAATCCCTGCAGCCATTCAGTGTGGCAGGTCCCATCACTAAACCCATTCAACAGGTGGGAAAATAGAGGCACAGTGAGGTCAGGAAAACCTGCCCAAAATCACACAGTATGGTGGGCCTGGGCCTGGAAGTGAACCAGCTGGGAAGCCATGAGAGATCCTGATGTCAGACATTTAAAGGAAAAGGAGGAACAGATGCACAACAGATCATAGGTAGGCCAGGATGGGCCTTGGCCCTGTCTTGGTTTCCAGTCCTGCCCCAGGCCACCACATGGGCCACCAGCACACTTGTTCTATTCCAGCAGCTTTAAATTCTTCAAAGGAGGAGAAGAGATGGCAGGGGCAGTGCTTGGAAACAGCACCTGGGGCAGAGGAGGAACTTAGAAAAGGTTGGTTTAACCCAAAGACATTTGAAAACAAAAAATACTAGAAATATATGACAATGACAGCTACACCTTATAATTCTAAGTCTGCCCCCCAGTTTTCAGAAGGAAGCTGCCCCCACCTGTGGCCATGGGGCTCCTTCCATCCCAGGGTACAGCTGTTTCTGTTCTCAGCCTCCAAGGACCACCCTCTCCCAGCCCTGCTCACCTGCCCTCAGAGCAGATCAGGGGCTCAACAGGTGAGAGTCCCACTGGCCATGGAGACAACAGTACCTGGGATCCAGTGGTTTTGAGAGGATCTGATCTCCAGCAAATTTTGAGACCAGGGACAGCAGTTCCCACAGTCCTTGGGTAGCCCCTGGGGACCATGGAGGGTCATTTTCCTGACTTCCTGCTGAAAGCATGGCAGAGTCCAAGGGAGGAGAGGCTAGGAGCTCTAATGCCCTGACTCCTTCCCTCAGCATAGTTAGGTCTTCTGAGCAGGTAAGAGCATCCACTGGCAGGAAGAGAGCATCACCACTGCTTTGATCCACTATCCTTTATTGCTCGTCTGTCTTCAGTATTAACCAAAAAACCAGAATTTTGAATCCTGGACACCCCCAAACCATGACACTGGATTCAGTAGCTCCCTCCCTCTGGCCATACCACAGTCCTTTGTCCCACCCAAGTCTTGGCCCTGGCTGTATATTAACCTCTAAACACAGACTGGCTGCCACAACCCCACTTGGCCAATACTTGGCCACACAGGAGTCTCAAAGCCCAATCTGTCACCAGCCTCAGCTGTATCATGTTAACTCCCTGATGAAAAATTGACCCAAGAACACCTGATGTTGAACTCTAGCCAACAGAGCAAACCCTGAACCTACAAATGGTACACTGTCCCTGTCTAACCAGAAGGACACAGGGTGAATGCGAAGCTTGCTAGACACCAGCAGCCTACTCCCAAATCATTAGTTGCCTGGGCCCTTACACCACTCACCTGACAGCACAGGGCTGTCCCCAAACTGGCATGAGCCTGGGGGCTACCTCACAGCACTGGCAGGTCTTGTTCTGACCTCAAGAGGATGGATCTTCAATGCTGCCAGTAATTGGCAAACCAGATACAGACCTGCTCGACCATCAAGCTTGTTTCCAATGCCAGGTGTTCCTGCCCAGAACAAGATGACCAGGACAAGGATCTGAGTCTACCCTTATCTCTCCAAGGGCAGCTGTGGCAGCATGTGGGGGAGCTGGAGGGCCACCTACCTGCACATTCATAAGTTTGCTATAAAGCATCCATCTGGATAAGTTGAGAGACACAGCCCCTGCCATGCAGAGCTGACACCCATGGGGAATCCATGGGAACAGCCTCTGTGGCCAAGGTGCCACCCCCCCCCCAGATGTTGCCCAGAGGCCATTTGAAAAGCCCCAGTGTCATGGGTTTGGCATAATGACGCCCCTGTGGACAGCACAAACCAGGCACCCCTGCATCCATGGGTCTCTCCAAGTGTGGCCAAGCCCCCAAGGCCTCTGCACCTGACCTAATGGCTTTTTTCTCTATGATGGATGGACCAGAGCTCAGAGAATAACCAGCATGGTGTGAGGCCTCCTCCTCCAGTGAGGGCTGCCTGCCCCTCCAGCTCTCTCTTGCTCTCTGCATGGTGTCCCTGATGGGTGGGCCCTACCTGCTGGCCTCATACCTCCCCACAGGCTTTTCCTCCTGGTGATACCTTGCTTTGTCTACTTCCCCCCACGTGGTAAGTGTTCGGGGCCTGCACACAGGAGATACTTATGGTCCATGTGTTGAAGCCAGCTGACTGGTAATGTTTTGGCTCCATGAGGCAAAACAAAGCCTCTGTGTGTGCAATCTCTCCATTTGGGGAGGGATGCCCATCAACAAGCCCCTGTCCTGGGACAATCAACTCACAGTAGGTGGGGAACTCCCAGGGGACCTGGGGCAACTGCTGGAAGGAGACCCCTGGCGGGAGACCCAGGGAAGAACAGCCTGTGGGGATATGCTAAGGGGAGCATCTTGGAGGAGACACAGTTTTGGGGGAAATTCCTGGGGTTCAGACTGTTCATAAGGAGCTCCCGGAGGAAGAGCTTCCTAATGGACAAGCACTTTAGGGGAGGAGTGTCCTGGGGGAGCATCCTGTGAGGGAGTAGTTTGGGAGGGAGCACCCTGGGGAACAGTCTGGGTGGGGAGCTTTCTAGGGGGGAGCAGCCTGTAGGGGGCACCCTGGGGAGGAGCAGCCCAGGGAGGGCACAGCCTGGGGGAAGCAGCCTCCCTTGCTCTCACCCTTTGGGCCTTGTTGGGGCTGGTGCCCACACCCAAGGTGAAATCCTGCAGCTTCTGGTGAACCTCTCTGGGGAAGTTCTGGCTCTTTAGACCCTCTGGGCAGAGGGAGGAGAGCAGTAGGTGCCTTGACAAGGACAGTGAGGAGGAAGGTTATGAGAACAGGTACCCCAAGTCTGCTCCCCCCTCTTCACCTCCACCTCTCTGTCCTCAGTCTGGGAAGAAGGTGTGACCAGCTGCCTCCCATAGACTCAGAGGTGCACAGGCAGAGATGCTGGCCACTTGCAGACCCCAGGTGAGGGCCACAGGTCTAACGAAACAAAAGGGCTCCTGACCCCCATGGCCCACTCCTGAGACCAGCTTCTTCATCATATCCCAAAACCCTGCCCACCCCCATTCACAAGCTTGGCACTCAGCTCCTTTCTGTGGAAGAGTTGTGTGTGTGGGCAAAGGATCAGCTGTCAATTATTCAGCTACTGCTCCCCTGGGAGTCCCTGAGGGAGGGGCCAGAAAGGGCAGGACCTAGAGTGGGAGGGACCCTGAATGAACAGTACCCAGTGTGGGAGGCTCCTGACCAGGGCAGTACCCCAAGTGGGAGGCACTAGGAGTGAGCAGGATCTGGAGTGGGGGTGACCCAGGGTGGGGGTACCTGGAGTGGGGGGACATGGAATGGGGGAATGAGTGGGGTACACTGAGTGGGCAGCCTACTCAGCCCAGTCAATGGCTCCTGGGATTCTCCCACACTGGGTGGAGCTGTGTCCTGGAGCTGAAATTCCTGTCACTCTCCGGGGCCAGTCCCCTGAGGCAGTGGCCTCCACCAGCCCCTTCCCTCACCTGCTGCCTGCTGGGAACAGCACCTACACACCTGCCACCATCCTCTCTTTTCCTCTCAGGCGCTGCTCAGGCTGCAGTGGTGCTGGATCTGGGGGCCACAGCATCACTCCACTCCAGAGCATTCTCCCACCCTGGCCACCTCAGCTCCTCATCCTTGTTGCCTCCCTGCTGCTTCCCCCAGGTCCCTGGAATCCTGGCTGGGGCCTCCTCCTATAGTCACTCCTGTCATGTAAATGGCACTCAGATGGCTCATCCTATGTAGGGTACCCAGCCTCATTCTGCACCCTCCTCATTGCCTGGCACTGGCAGGCAGGGCCAGGAAGCAGCCCTCATGGCTAGTGACTGCAGCCCCCAACCCCATGTCAGCCCTGATCCCTGGGCACCCCCTCTTGGTGGGCTCCCACATGCCTGCAAGCACTGGAGCCCCTGGGAACTCAGTGCCGTCACAATGTTCACCAACTTTCCCCATGCCCCACTCTGCACAGCCCCATGGCCTGGGGGAGTCCATCCCCCACCACACCACACCCAAACCCTCTGTCCTGCTCCTTGCCACAACTCTGAGCTGGTCACACTCACCCACACTGCCCACTGCCATTTGGGGAAGGCACAATCACCATTGAGTCTCCAGCAAATACCTTCTTAGTGGATGCCCAGCAGTTGGGCTGCCTGCCCATCTGCCCCAATGATGCCTTCACCCTCCTCCTCTCCCCTCAGCCCCCACACTGCTCACTGTTCATCACCACTGAGGACCTTGGCACTAATTTCACAGTGACAGAAAGTAACCAATCTAGAAGTGCCTCCCTGTCCCACACCCAGCCTGCTCCCAGGCTGATAACCAGACCCCAGGTGGCTCCCACACCCTCCCCTGCCTTGCCCAGGACTCCCCCAACATCCATCTCTTTTTAGCACCATCAGCCTTTCTTCTCTGAGTCATTCCCTTAGCTGAGGTGTCTGTAGATCTCCCATCCCTCACACATTGGCCTCTTTGGCCTCTCCCACCCCTCCAGCTGCCCCACGATGCTGCTCCCCACTCCCACAGCACCTCTCAGTGGGGGGCAGAGTCAATGCCCTCCACTCTCTGTGGCACACTCTGACTTGCCTGCCATGCCACAGCATTGTGGCCCATCTCACCAGCCACCGCCATCCAACACCTCTCCTGGACAGACCTCATCTGCTTGGCTTCTATAACACCCTGTCCTTCTGATGTCCCTCTTATCTCACCCACCATGCCCTATCAGCCCCCTCTGCTAACACCTTCTCACCAAGCTCTGTCTGGAAAGTTCCAAGGATAAGTCCCTGGGAGTCAGAAAAGCAGGGTCTCAGCCCTCAGTCCTCTCTGCCCCTCTCTCACCACACCAGGTTTGACCACAACCCCACCCAACACCTGCTAATAATTGTCATTCATTGAAGCAGAATGACAGTTCCAACTACTAGTCTCTCTACTTCCATGTATACTGGAAATTTCCATAAGAATAAAGTGATGTACAAATAGCTGTCTGCTGAAGACTTCCTATCCAAGTGCCTATTGAACAACCCCATGGAGATCTACACTGCAATTTGCACATCACACACCCAAATAAAACTCCATTCCTCCCTCTCAAAATCTCCCCCATTGCCTGGGGTCATGGACAGCTTGATGAGGTGCACTGCACAAGAAGCCTCCTGCCATTCCTCCAGGACAGGAGGACAAACCAGTCCTGCATGCCAAACCTGGCCCAAGACCTGTTTTCCTGTGGTCCAAGGGCAAAGGATAGCTCTTACACTTTTTAGGGGTTATAAACCAACCCACCTGCACAGACAGACAACATGTGGCCCCCATTGTCTACCTACTACCTGGAAAGTTGCTGACTCTCCCCCAGGAAGCCAAGCCCCTCCCATATCCTGGCCTTGACCTGGCAGCACCTGTCACCATGCCACCCCAAGAAAAACACTGCCCATGACCAATGCTTCTCAGCCCCCAACCACTCTGCTCTGTGCATTTGCACAGACCTCGGCTGACAGAGCATGTGACAAGTGTTGCTGGGTGCTGGAGAAACACTGGCTAAGGGGGCACTTTTGGATATGTTCTGACTGTTCCTGTTGTATTGGTTTTTTAGTCCCTAGGCCAACAGGGAGTCCCATGGGGTAAGCAAACACCCACACCCAGAGCCTACCTCTTCCTGCAGCAGAACCTCTGCACAGGGGTCAGCATGGCCACACCTAGACTCTTCCTGTCCAGCTCTAGTGGATGTCTTTCTAGAGCTGCACCAGCTCCTGGCTGCCTCCCAGTGGTGCCTGGCAGCCTTGCTGAGGAGAGCATGATGATCCCTAGCTGCCTTCATCCTCCTGGAGTGCATGAGAACTGAAACCCATGCTCCTGACCTCCAGGAAGGAACCATGCCTGGGACAGAGGTAGAGGATCTGGGGTGAAACCTATTCCTGTCTACAAAAGGCCCCACATAGCCAAGTGGTCAAGATGGAAAACAGCCAGGGCACTATCTCTGTTACCCACTGGCAGTGTGGCCCTGTGGTAACTGGGTCACCACATGGGGTCATGGAATACGCTCATGTCACCCCCAAGAGGGCCACACTTCTTGGACCCCCTCAACTCTTCCATGAGCTGAGCACAGCTCTGAGCCTTGTCCTGCCAGGGGGAGCATGAGGCAAGGAGAAGGCAAAGGATGGGCCTCTGACCACATGCCTAGGGAGAGGAGAAGCACAGCACATTGAAGGTCCTTCACATCTGCTGTGAAGGACCTTCACCTCCCCAGGAAGACTGGCCTCAGCCTCTGCACTCTGAGCTAAGTGAGAGGAGGGACCCATCTGTGGCACAATGCACCAATCACTCACCCTGGAATAACCTGTTTCCACTGGACTTTCCAGTTAACGAATGGTGCACTGCCTTGGCCCAGGTGTGCTGCCCACCACTTACTTAACTCCTTTGGCCACCACAGTGAGTCTTCCCATGGCCCTTGTTGACCTTTATCACCACAAGCACTCACTGAACCAACGTGTTTGGCACTGTTTTGGTGAAGATGCCAAAATTTCTTTTGGAGACACAGAATTGTTCAGTGTTTTCTCCAGGACATTAGAAAAGCCCTGGTCTCACTAGGCAGGGGGTCCTCATGGCTTTGGGAATCCCACACTGAGTTTGATGGCTGGGCCTCTGGGGTTGTACCCTCACCATGTCCTTACCTGCCTGGAGACTTCAGGGACCCTTTACAGAACCTCCCCACCTGCCCCAACTGAGAGGCTGAGGTCAGAATCATTCCTGCTCTTGGCATGGTGGCCTCAATGCAGGGGGCTCCTCTTCAGAGAAGCTGCCCTGGACCACCCAGCTGAGCTGATGACAGTGCCTTCTGCCCTACTGCCCCTCTGCCCAGGCTCACATCCAGGAGCTGGTGGGCATTCTGGTGCTGCTTCTGCTGGGCCAGCACATTTGCACACCAGAACCACATCCTCATTGTCCAGCAGGCTCTCCAGCCAGGCCTCTATGAAGGGCTCCTCCTGGGTGAGGTCATCCTACAGGTCCCTGTACAGCCTTCCCACAAGGGCTACCAGCTCAGCAGTTGGTGGATAAGAGTCCCCATTCTCCTGCAGCAGGGCCAGGAAGCTCCTCATCACCTCTCAGGCCAGGGATCTGCTCTGCCAACACAGAGAACAGTCACCGCAGCACCACTCTCAGGCACCACACAACACACATGGCACTGCCTGTGGGAATGCTTTGGTTAAAATATCTTTGAAACATTTTAGGGCCTGATTTACTGTTCAAGCAGAAAACTGCTGCATGGGTAGAAAACTGCTGCTACCACTTTCTGCTAAAAACAGTAGGAACATTCTTGCTTTACTCTGTTATTAGTTAGGGCTTTCTATCTTTCCTTTATCTCCTGTGCAGCCAGGAATTTCTGAGCCTCTGCATGTACCCATACCCACTGACCCTGTGCTTTGTAAAAGAGAATAAAAACCATGACAGGTATCAGCAAAGGAGAATAGCTGTTCTCCCCCTCTCCTCTCTCAACCTCAGTGTTCGGAGTAATTCTTTGCACCATCACAGGCTCTGCTGGACAGATCCCCACAAGACTTTGCAGGATGGATTCCTACAAGTGGTGACCCCAACATGACTTGGATCAGCAGTGCGAATTGGCATATTAAGGAGTGGTTATACTCATCTGGACCAAAACCAAAATTAATCTTCCCAAGGTAAGGGAACAGCAATGCCACTGGGGATAGTTGCCAATGTGTCTAGTATGGTGAGGGGTTTCTAAATCTTCATGGGACAGAGAATTTCCAAAGAACAGGACACTTTTGTAAAAACAATACAACTCTTAGAAGCAGCTGATTGCACAGTCCAAAAAGGTCAATTGCACTCCTTATTACAAACAATTCAAAAGTATTGTCTTTAGTTTCCTAAAAGAGGAAATTTAGATTTGGAATTATGGGAGCAGGTAGGGAAAAATTAAAAAATACATATATATGAGCAAGGAGAAAAAAATTCCCATTTCTACCCTATAACATGGAGCATAGTGAAAGCAGCTCCATGTGCTCACCCAATGGCTCCCGCAGAGGAGCTCCCTGTTAAAGACCCTGTATCCCCTGAAGAGGAAGAAACACCTTTTCCACCTCCACCTCCCCTGGTCCTTTCTGAGGATCAAGACCTCATCCAGCTATGGAAAATTGCTTAAAATAAACCATAGAGCTAGGAGAATGCCATGCTTTTCCTGTAATTCTCCAAAATGGGCAGCCACACCATGACTCACTTCCCTATGCAATCTTTAAAGAGCTGCGTAAAAGTATTTTTGAACCCAATTCCTTCACAAAGAGAATTTTGAACTCCATCACTAATAGCTATCAAATGTGCCCCTGGAATTGGAAAGTTCTTGTAAAAACTAATGTTACCCCAGCTCAATTTAGTATTTGGCAACTAAAATGTCAAGAAGGCTGCACTCAACAGGCAGAAGTGCTGAATAAAGCTGTAGTTGGTGAAATCATGCTTGTAAGAAAACATTCTGCCAAAGAGATAACTAAGGTAAGGAAAACACTCTGGCAGCAACTCTCCTACTGCCTACATGATGATAAGGCTGTAGGCTGATGGGGGCTAATAGAATTAAACCACTAGAAGAGTAGGAAAACTTGGTCCCGGAGGATGGCTGGTTAGCCAGAGATGGGTAAGAGTCCTCAATGACTGGAACAACCTAAGACGGGCACAGGCACAGGCACAGAGTGGCCATCAAGAGAGAAATTAGGGGCCAACAGAGGTAGGGAATATACCCTCACCCTTTCTGAGAGAGGTCTCTTGCCCCCATGGCTACTTTGATTCCCATGCCAAGCTCAGATCGGGATCCATGTAGCAAACAGCAACCTGGCTTTACTACTTGCCCACTCACCACAGCCAAAAAATTTGTTTCCCATTTTTTTACCTTGTACCACCAGGAAGGGGGCAGCTGAAAGAAAGGGCTGTGTCAGGATGCATTTACCCCTTCCTTTTCTTCTTCTTTTTTAAAGAAAAAAGGGGGAGAACTGGGAATGCTTTGGTTAAAATATCTTTGAAACAGTTTAGGGCATGCTTTACTGCACCAGCAGAAAATTGCTGCATGGGCAGAAAACTGCTGCTATCAGTTCCTGCTAAAAACAGTAGGAACATTCTTGCTTTACTCTGTTACTTAGTTATGGCTTTCTGTCTCTCCACTCTCTCCTGCACAGCCTAGAACTTTCTGAGATCCTGCACATACCCACTGCCCTTGTGCTTTGTAAAAGAGAATAAAAACCATGACAGGTGTCAGCGAAGAATAGCTCCTTTAGCTGTTCTCCCCCTTGGCTCTCTCAACCTCAGTGTTCAGAGTAATTCTTCATGCTGTCATGGGCTCTACTGGACCGATCCCTGCAAGACTTGGCAGGATGGATTTCTGAAACTGCCCACACTCTCCCCATCCTCAGATCACCTCCATGCAGCCTACCCAAGTAAAGGCAGGGGTGGGGTACATTTGCCCTTGAGAATTTCCTCCCAATCCCCCAAAGAACACAGTCCTCAGGAATCCAGCTGAGGGCCATACTCATGCCCAGGGCCACCCTGCACTGTTTCTTGTCTCTGAAACTCTCCTTTGCCCTCTTGGGCCACACTGGCTCAGGCAGCTGAAGGGCACATCTCCAGACTGGCCCAACAATGAAAAAAGTACACAAGGAAAGGAAAGGCCCTGCTTAGCAGTGCCACTTCTTGACCCTGCTGGGTCATGTCCTGCATATGTGCTTTGGCTCACCTCCCTTCCTGGAAGCTTTGAGGTGGTCCCTAGAGCTGCCTACTTGGCAGGTGTGGACATACAGCTCAGAGAGTTGAGGCAACTTCCCAGGATTGCCAGGCAGGTGACCCCAGCAGGCTGAACTCTGTGTCCAAGCACTAACCCATCTACATCCAGAAGGCCACTCTGTCCTCTGGGAGTTGTGGGTTTTCCCCAACCTGGAACCACAAAAAATAAGCATTGGCTGGTGGGACTCCCAACTGCCTCTGCCACCCTGAGCCTGCCTGATATCACACCTATGGCCTTGTTCATATATCCAGCCTGCCACATGTTCCATCAAAGGAGTAGAGTTTTCTGAAGCATGTCCCCTATGTGCCTGCCTTTCCAAACAGAATGCCTTTGTTCACCTCTGAACTCTTTTTTTTTTTTTTTTTGATTGAAAGACACTTTGGCTTTATTAGACATTTTCTAGGCATTTGCAGACATTAATAAAACTTGTATATTCATAGTTGTAGCCTGGTGAGACAGGTGTTTATTTCCAACACAATAGTTCAGACATTATATTTAATTTTCACTAAGGCTAACTATTAGTTAAGATCAAGAATGTGTGTGTGTGTGTAGTTGTGTCCCTGTGTGTGTGATTGTGTGCCTGTGAAAGAAAGGAAGAGCGAAAGAGAATTTTATTGCTAAAATTCTTTTGACTTTAGAAATAATAGTCTTTTTTTTATAAGATGGACTTCTAGGAGTGAAGTTAAAGTGGAGTGGGATATGGACATCAAAAGTTTTCACTGACATGGCCAAACTGCATTCCAAAGGGCAACAAGAACTTACATGTCCATAAAGGGCCTGTCTGTCCCACTGGCCTGATGGTCTGCACTTTCTCATTCTCTCCATCCTGGCTGAACTTTGGCAGGTGCCCTTGGAATTACCAGGCTGGTTCTCATGAGTCCCAGCTGCTGCTCCTCCTCCCCTCTGCACATCGCCTCACTTGGTGGCTCACTTTAGTCTCCAGACCCCACCTCCCAGACTTTAGTGGCCAACCTGTGCCCAGACCCTGTCTTGAGACCTTGAACAGCAGTCCAGGAGTGACCATGCTGTTCTGTGCACCTCACTGAATGCAGGAGGCTCTGGACTTGGATGGAAGACCCAGGAACCCTCCTCAAAAGAGTGATGTTTCTGGGACTTCCACTGGGGGGTGAGGGGGCTCCTCTCACCACTCCCTTTTCCTTCAGCAGAGGCCCTTCCCCATTGGACTCTTAGAAGAGGCAGGAAATGGGGAGGGGTAGCTGGAGGGAAGACTTTCACTGCAAGTGAGCAGTCTGACCTGGACACCAGACTTTAAGGTCCAAAACGGATTCATTTGTGGACCCTGGTTTTGAATCAGGTTCCTGGCCTTTCCAGGTCTGAGTATTTAAGGGGAAATGGAGTAGAGGAAACCTGCTGAGCATCTGTGCTGCAGGGGACCCCCACCTGCTCAGCACCTGGATATCTGTAGGGGCAGGCCCACTGCTCTGCATGGAAAGGCTCATACATGTCATGTCACATCATGCTGTGCTGGTCCACTTAGTGCTGTAGGGCTTCCTCCCGGGTCCCTCATGTCTGACCATTTCCCCAGCCTCCCCTAGTAGTCCTGGTCTAGGGCACTCCCTGCCACCAATACACTAGCTCAGAGCTGAGCACATGCTCCAGGCACCTCCACCTGTGCAGTCTGGGGAGGCCCAGGCTCCAATGTGGTGCCACAGCCCACAGCTGGGCTGCATGTGGTCATGGGGGCTACTAATATGGGTGCTGCCTGAGCTCCAATTCCACCCTTGAAGCTCAACCCCGCCCCTCATCCTGGGTCTGCATTGCTTCCTATGAGTGGGAAATGGGGGCACTCTTGGTAGCTTGCAAAGCCCCATGGGGTTGCATTTCCCCCAGGAAGGGGCTGGGCAGTTCCTACAAGACCTGGTAATGAAGGGTTGTAGGTGGCCCACACCCTCTGAGCTCCCACACCCTCAGGCACCCTCTCTTCACCCTTACCCTGTGCAATCCTGAGACCTCCCAGGCTGGGGTCTTGCTGGTGGGAGGTGTGTCCTTGGGGCCCTGAAGGAGAGCCCACCATTTGGAGCCAGGCCCTTGGGGAGTGGATGCTGGAGGGCAGGTGAGAGCAGAAGAACACACAACCCAGTAGGCTGTGAGTAGGTAGGGGTGATAGAACTCCCACCCCAGCAACAGGGGTGGAGTAAGGTGGAGGAAGTGATAAGCTTTGAACAATCCCCACTCCCTTGATCCCAAGGTACTCTGCAGAGGCAAGGTTTGTTCTGGTGATGCTAGCTGCAGAAAGGGCTGAGCTAGGAAATTCCGTGGTCCATAGCTTCCATGGTGTGGGCAACCACTGCTCTCTGTGGCATGCACCACCCCCTCTAGCTCCCAGGAGCTGGACAAGAGAAGGATGGCACCTTTGCAAACCCAGACTCCAAGGAGGCTGCATGCCGAGTTTGAGCAGAAGATCCTGTGGAAGATGCTGATCCTTCCCCAACAGGGATTGTGCAGAGGGTTCCTGATGGACAAGCTGGAGGGGGTGGAGGTTCTGCAGGGCAACCTTGGAGACTTTGACTGTCCTGATCCTGGAAGGCCCAAACTTTCCTTGACCCTGGGCATGGAGGCTCAGCTACACAATGGAGAGAAAGGGAGTGAGGTCTGAGGATGTCTCAGGGACATTAATGGTTCTCCCTGACCTGGTCAAGTAATTGTTGGGTAAATACTAAACAGCTAAAATCCTGGATTGAAACATCTTCTTATGAATATTTGAATGGTAAAATTCCTGGTGAATACCAGCCTCTCTTCTTGTGGAGCTTGCAGTTTTAGGGAGCAAATCAAAGGTTGGGTTTTGAGGCTCCACAAGCAGGGAATACCTCAAGGTAAGAGATGGAGGCTTTGCATTGTCTTTTAAAGGGTTGGCCAGGGCTACCTGGAAGAAAGAATTCTGACTCCATGGCTTAGTGTGTGCAAAAGAATTAGGTAAAAGGTAAACATTTCAGCATTAGTTCAAATGAATATTTGGGAACAATCCACAAGTCTGGCGGCAGGTCTGCTACATAAGCCATGGATGTGTGGAGAGTGGAATCAGAACTGGAGGAAGACTACTTCCTGGCTTGAAAGGTGATCATGGTATATCAAACAATAAAAATGGTGCACTTCAAAAGTTTGCAGGACAGGAGCCCACCTGGAGAATGTAGAGGTAAAATGATATGTGCCACATTACTAAACCTTGGTCGCTCCTGGAGGAATGAAATAATGAGGCATATTTATTTTCTCCTTTTGTTTATCAATCATTTCTAATTATTATAGATAATGATTAAGATAATGTCATGGTTTTCTATTTTTACATTTATTTTTAAGCAGTGGAAAGGCAAAACTGGGGTATTAACAGGGTTGGGTCAGAGGCATCATGACCAACTATACTGAGGCTCAAGCATTGGGACAAGGGTGGAAAGGGGATGGAAATGAGAGGATTTCAGTCTGTATTTGAGCAACTTTTTTGCTGCAGCAAATTTCACACATACAATGAAAATTTCTGGGAATGCAATCTTGGGGCCTTGTATCTAGGGCACACTTGATGCTCAGTGAATATACTCATCACCCATAAAGCAATAATAAATTTTAACCAGGAATGTAACCTGCCAAAATGTCAAATAAAGTGCCATGCACTATTAAATTGATTTTAAAACAATTCCACAAATTCTATGATTCTAATTTTCATTGTTTAAAATGCCATTGCTTTTTTTTGGTTACTGTGAACTCAATAAGTCCCAGGTAAATAGTTTCTGTTTACAGTGTGTTACTTGACATTTTGAGCTAGGCTGACACTACCCTATTTACTATCAAGAAACAGGTCCAGTAAATTTTAAAACACTCTCCAAAAGACCTCTGCCAGTAAGTGGCAACTCAGATTTTGTATCCATGATTGTCAGACTCTAAAGCCCAAATTCATAACCTCAGCATTTCAGAACAAATTCTTTTATACCTTCTTATCTAATGGAGCTTAGTATGATAAAGAAAGTGCCAAGGCCCTAAGCCCCCTCAGCAGAAACCCACAGCTTTAGGAAGATAAGCACCTCTCATCCCTTTCTCCCTTCCTCCCTTTCTCCCTGGAATCCACATCTTTAGAAAGATAAGCACTCCCCGCCTTTCTGCCCCTTTCAACTGGAATTTACAACTCTAAACAGATAATGACTCTTTTCCTCACCAATAGCCCTCTGCTTTAGGGACATAAGCTAACCTCACTCCTTTTGCTTTTGTAACCCTGCCTGCCTACTTGCTCAGGAATTTGCCTGCTTAGAGTTCCTATATAAACTTATGAAAACCAAGACATGGTGCTCAGATTTTTTGGAGACTTGACTCTCTTCTGAGCCCGCATGTAGTAAAACTTTGTACATCCAGCCCTCACAGTGCCACTTGGGTTTTCATTCCATCTGCTGCAACATTTGGTTCCCTGCCCAGGAACCCAACCAAGCAGGCCCATTGTGCCTCCAGCTTGGGGCTGATGGGTGTGGCCAATGGCAATCTCTGAGCAAATGAGGTGCCACCAATCCTCTTGACGGGACCTCCTTCTGAGGTGGTCCCCGCAGGCTGTGTCCTCACGTTCCAGCCTGACTCAGTGGGAAGGTGGACTGAACAGTGCCAGAAGACTCTGGAAAGGTAAGTCCCCAGATATCAAGTCCTCAGTCAGGCCCATCTCCAGATGGAAGGGGAGACTGCACACCTCCCGAAATCTTGAGTACTGAGATTCCAGAAAAGGGCAATCCCTGTGGGAGGGACTGCATAATCTCTGAGCAATTGTGTGTGTGGGTGAGGATAACATAGGCTTACCTCTGTTATTCCAGTCTGTGACTCCAAAGCTTATGCTATGGAGCCCATGTGGGCCCTAACATGTTTTCTGTGGCTACGTCATACAGCATAATGGCCAACCCCGAACTCTGCCCAGACGCCTTAGCCAAGATGAGCCAAAGTTCTCGCAAGAGATGTGGACAGGCAGGCATCTGAGTGGCCCTGAAAGAGGCAACCCCTTTCTTTGTCTCTCTTGCACCACTAACACAGGGTATGGGCTCATCACAGTCAAAACCTACCATCTTAAACTGCATGCTCAAGAACTCAAAGAAATATCAGGGGCTTTCAATGGGTTGCAAGACCAGATAGACTTGTTGGCAGAAATGGTTTTACAAAACTGGTGAGGATTAGACTTGCTCACCACAGGTTCAGGAGGGGATCTGCCAGGCCCTGGGGGAAGAATGCTGTTTGTATGCAAATTCTTCAGGGATAGTTAGGGACAAGGTGGCCCTACTAAAACAATGAGCCAAAGACCATTTAAACCATGTATACCAGGCATCTGCCAATGGGAACTACTTCCAGTATCTCCTTTCCTGGATTTTGCCATTCATGCTAGTAATAGCCTCAGTCTTCTTCCTCTTAACTTTCAGGCCATGTGTTCTATGGTACCTAATGCAATACATCCCTTCCCACTTACACGCCTTAAAACACCAAGTAATGCCTCGTGTTAAATATCAGCCCTTGGGACTACAGAAAAATCCCCATGTTAGCAGATGATGTCCCATAAAGAATTATAAGGGCATCAAAGGTGGGTGTTGGGGGGGGGGATGATAAAGAAAGTGCTGGAGCCCTAACCCTCTCTCAGCAGAAACCCACAGTTTTACGAAAATAAGCTCCCCTCCATCTCTTTCTCCTTTCCTCCCTTTTCTCTCTGGAATCTACATCGTTAGGAAGATAAGCTCTCCCTGCCTGCTCCTTTCAGCTGGAATTTCCAACTCTAAACAGATAATGACTCTTTTCCTCCCTAATAGTCCTCTGCTTTAGGAAGATAAGCTAACCTCATTCCTTTTGCTTTTGTAGCCCTGCCTGCCTGCTTTCTTAGGAATGTGCCTGCTTAGGAACCCTATATAAACTTATGAAAACCAGTACACGGCACTCAGATTTTTTGGAGACTTCACTCTCCTCTGAACCCGTGCATAATAAAACTTTGTTCATCTGCCCCTCAGAGTGCCACTTGGGTTTTCATTCTGTCTGCCACAACAGGTATACCAGTAGAATGCAGTACCAACATGTATTTAGCCAGTGCCTATTGCAAACCTAGGCTGTCTTTCTCCTTCTCCACTGTGCTCTCTAATGTGAAATGTAATCATTAGCCATACTTACCCAGTATTTCTCATTCTTCTATTCTCATCTGAACCCAGCCTAGATTTGGGGTAGATTCTCAGGTCAATTACTTAATGGCTGTGTGTCCTTGGGCAACTTACTGATCCTCTCTATAACATCTCTCCTATTCTGAAACCTAGAGATAGTAATAGGATAGGATCAATCTCATGGATTTGAGATCATTGGGATCATGACAATTATCACCATTTTGTTTCCTGCATACATTGTTGATTCTTAACACATTCAGCATCTGGTAGGGCAAGTTTCCCCTTATTCCCTTTCCTCTTCAGAATATTTCTAGTAATTCCTCCACATTCTTCCATCATAGTTAATGGAACACATTTGTTTTAACTCCTGATGACCAAAGGTTGGATGATCATCTAGATCAGCCACCTAATGAGTCCACCCTTCCACTCCATGGAATTCAGTTCCTCAGGCTCCCCACAAGGAAATCCCTGACCAGGCTGCAGGCCTTGAAGCCTTCCCAATGGCCCTGGGATAAAAGCACTCTGTTTCCTCTATACACTGTTTATTTAACAGTTTATTCAACATCTGGTAGGGTATTTTCCCCTTATTCCTTTCCCTCTTCAGAAATTTTCTAGCACTTCCTGCACTTTACTCCATCGTAATTAGCTGACCATATATATTTTTTAATCTCTTGATGGACAGAAGGCTAGAAGTTAAGTGTCTTAGGGGCTTCGCTGTGTATCTAGCAGTACTATTTTGTGGTTATGAAAGAGATTTAAAAGGAAAGTCTAAGGTCATGTATATTATTAAAAAGAAAGCAAAATAAATGTCCTCAATGATTTGTTCCTTGGCTGAACTGAGTTTAGAGATGAACCCACCCATAAAAGGCATCTTTCATCTCTAGCATGTTGAGGGGGAGAAGGGAATTTTTAAAAATTTTTTAGCTACATTTCTATTTGATTATTGTTCTTTCCATCTCTCTGCTAAAATTTCCAAACTGTTCATGCTTGTAGTCCACCTTTCTCACTAAAGCCTTTAACATAATTGATAGTTATTTAAAATTCCATATTGCGGGAGGCAGATGTGGTTCAAATGGTTGGGCATCCGTCTGCCATATGGAGGGACCTGGGTTCGATCCCCGGGACCTCCTGGTAAAAGAAGGTGCATGGGCTGCCAGGCTCTGTGTGCCGGTGAGCCGCCAGGCCCTGGGAGCCATTCAGCAAGATGATGATATAACAGGAGAGAGACACGGGGGAGAGACAAGATGAGATGCTCCAAAAGCTCCGAAAACCAGGAACCTAGGTGGCACAAGTGGCAGGGCACCTCTTTCCTACATTGGAGGTCTCCAGGATCGAATCCTGGTGAAGACTGGAGGAGGATGAGAAGAGATGGCAGGAAACAGACACAGAGAATTGCCCAGCGAATGGACACAAAACAGCAAACGGGGAAGGGGGTGTTTAAAATGGATAAAGTAAATAAATAAATCTTTTTAAAAAAAAATTCCATATTGGAAATAAGTATTTAATAAAAAGAATAAAATTCCCTTTTGAATATTTCCAAAATTTGGGTTTGTTATCTGAGTTCAGTTTTGTTGGTCACTTTCTCTCTTGACTTTATTTTTTCTCTTATTTTTTATTGTGGTAATATTTGGACAAAACCCAGCCATATTCTGTATAACAGTAAAAGTGAGATGAATAGTCTTTATGTTTCATGAGGTTCTCACCTCCTCTGCTAGGCCATTGGTGTGGGAGGTTGAGTCAATCTAGTCAGTAGTTAAGCTGGGTTTGGATTTTTTAATTATTTGTTTGTTTTCAAAATTTCTAAAATTCACAAAAACTGTACCCACCAAACAACAACTGCACTTTCCTTCCTTTCCACATCTGGTAAACTCTCACTTGCTTTCTGTCTATGAATTTGCTATTCTAGATATGTCATATAACTGGAATCATATATTATATTTCCTTATGTGTCATGCCTATTTTACACAATAATGATTTCAATTGTAGAATATGTCAGAACCTTACTATTCTATATGTCTGCATGATATTCTATAGTGTGAAGGCACAAGGTGGGGAGGCAGAGAGTGTGCATGGGGGTGTGGGGGTGCAGGGGGAATCACCTGGCCCCTTCTGGGCAGAAACCTAACTCTGCCAGTCTTGGCAAACTGCCAAGGGTTTCCCTTTCCTCAGCCCCTTTGTGGCCCACACAGGAAGCACTAGAAACCCAGTTGGAGAGGCAGGGTAGGCTCTCCCAGGGTGGGATTGTCACACCAGCACAGCCCACACTTTGTAACCTGCCCAGCCTGCTCTGGCTGTGGCTCCACCTTGGTGCCTGGGCCTACTCCTTATGGAGCAGTAGGAGGCACCCGGGGGATTGCTCAGCCCTGATGGCAGATTTGTTAGTGGGGACTGGTAGAGCCCAGATACCCAAGGTGAGTCCTTTTGGGGGTATCTGGGGTGGGGGACAGGTGAGGGACCAGAGTGAGACCCCACAGTGCAGGAAAGCAGGACCACCCAGGCAGGATGCAGCAGGAAGTGCATGGGGCTTTCTATGCAGAGCAGTTGTTGGGCCCTGTATTAGTCAGTGTTCTCTCAGGAAACAGAATCAACAGGAGATATATGTCAATAATATGAGATTTTATAAGAGTCTCTCATGCAACCATGGGGATGCACAAGTCCAGGTTCTGCAGGCAGGCTGCAAGCCAGGGGCTCTGATGAAAGTCCAATGAAAGGTCCTTGATGAGTTTCTGGGAGAAGTTGGCTGTCCAAAGATGAGGTAGGAAATTCTCTCCGAATTTGAAATCACTTTTCCTTTTAAGGCATTCCACTGATTAGATAAAAGCATCATCCATTGGTGATGCAATCTCCTTGATTGATGCAGCTATAATCAGCCATCCACACAGTAAACTCACTGGTGACCGAAGTCCATAAATGCTCTTGTATTACAATTAGCCCAATACTTGTTTGACCAAATCACCTGGACACAATTACCTGGCTGAGTTGACACATTAGCCTAACCATCACAGTCTACCCCTTGTCAACTCAGCAACCATATACATTACTTTAAACCATACTTAGTCTCTAAGTAAAAACAATAACAGACAAGTAAAAACAAAACAATATATATTTCCACCTAACAATGTTCAACTTGCCTGTGTACAACTGGAAATGCATCAAACAGAATAGGATGCAAGTCCTTGGGTAATATTCACTCTTAAACTTGACATCCTTAAATATTATGACATAAAATTAATACAACTTTTCATATGATAAGGGAAAAGGTTGGGGAAGAAAACAAAGAAATTCATTTTGTGTACATATACAATCATACTCATAATGAAACAATGAAGAAGGGCTCATGACTATTATGGTCCTCATTTCTGTAACTGGTCACATATTCAAAGTTCATATTTATCACTACCTTCTTCCACTACCCATTGCATGTTCCCATTACCCTCAGCAAGCACTTCAGCTGGTCATGGTTCTTTGCCTGGTGGGGTGACCAAAAACTTTCATTCTCAAAGATGCTAGGCCATTGTTAGTCCTGCTTGAATTGGTTTGTTGCAATTTTCCATTGACTTTAATCACAGGGCATGGCAGTACTAGGAGACACCCTAGAGGATCTCCTGCATTCCCAGCAAACTCTTCTTTACCCCATTATGTAGATGTAGTTCTATTTCCCCTTGATAGTCAGGATCAATCACCCCAGCCAGTACAGTAATTCCCTTCTTTGCCTGTTGATTCACAGGTAAGAGGAGCCCAAAGTTGCCAGGTGCAGTTTTAACTTCCAGTTCAATGGAATCATTGTTGTGTTCCCCGGTGCAGCACTCCTCCTTTTGGGACTGAAACCTGTAGACCAGCAGAGCTTAAGTTTGCAAGGACAGGAAGCAAAAATTTTCCTAGTAGGTCACTAGGGGCAATAGTGAGTAGTGCTACCCCCATTTCCACCCCTTGATTCCCAGACCCATGAATCCTGGTTATAGGAGAAACAGCACCATAGAGAGGATGCTGATTCAGAGCATACACAGCCTCCTGGAGAACATTGCCCCAGCCCTGCAAGGTATTGCAACCTAGTTGGTGCCATAACTGAGTCTTCAAAAGGCCATTCCACCATTCCATTAATCCGGCTGCTTCAGGGTGCTGGGGAACATGGTAAGACCAGTGAATTCTATGGGCATATGCCCATTCCTGCACATCATTTGCTGTGAAATGGGTTCCTTGATCAGAAGGCAATGCTATGTGGAATACCTTAGTAGTAGATAAGACATTCAATATGTCCACAGATGGTAGTTTTGGGAGAAGCATTGCATGTAGAGAATGCAAACCCATATCCAGAGTATGTGTCTATTCCAGTTAAAACAAATTGCTGCCCCTTCCATGGTGGAAGTGGCCCAATGTAGTCAACCTACCACCAGGTAGCAGGCTGGTTACCTCAACAAATGGTATCATATTAGGGGCTGAGTGTGGGTCTCTGCTGCTGACAGATTGGACATTCAGCAGGGGCTGTAGCCAAGTCAGCCTTGGTGAGGGGAAGTCCATGTTGCTGAGCCCATGTATAACCTCCATCTCTACTTCCATGGCCACTTTGTTCATGAGCCCACTGGGCAATGACAGGAGTGGCTGGGGAAATAGGCTGAACATTAGCCACAGAGCGGGTCATCTTATCCACCTGATTATTGAAATCTTCCTCTGCTGAAGTCACCCTCTGGTGAGCATTCATGTGGGACACAAATACGTTCATGTTTTTTGCCCACTCAGAAAGGTCTATCCACATACCTCTTCCCCAGACCTCCTTGTCAACAATTTTCCAATCATGTTCCTTCCAAGTCCCTGACCATCCAGCCAAACCATTGGCAACAGCCCATGAATCAGTGTACAAATGCACCTCTGGCCATTTCTTCTTCCAAGCAAAACGAACAGCTAGGTGCACTGCTCGAAGTTCTACCCACTTCCACTGGGAGGATTTGCCCTCACTGCTATCCTTCAAGGAAGTCCCAGAAAAGGGCTGCAGTGCTGCAGCTGTCCACTTTTGGGTGGTACCTGTATATCATGCAGAACCATCTGTAAACCAGGCCCAAGTTTTCTTATCCTCAGTCAATTGATTGTAAGGGACTCCCCAAGAGGCCAAAGCTGTGGGTTGGGGAAGAGAAGGTAACATGGCAGGGGTGGTAACCATAGGCATTTGGGCTACTTCCTCATGTAACTTACTTGTGCCTTCAGGACATGCTCGAGCCCTATCTTGTGTATACCACTTCTACTTTATTATGGAGTGCTGCTGTGCATGCCTAACTTTATGGTTTGATGGGTCAGACAATACCCAGCCCATGATAGGCAACTCAGGTCTCATGGTAACTTGATGGCCCATGGTTAAATGATCAGTCTCTACTAAGGCCCAGTAGTAAGCCAAAAGCTATTTCTCAAAAGGGGAGTAATTATCTACAGAGGATGGCAAGGCTTTGCTACAAAATCCTAAGGGTCTGCAAAATACAAAGGCTCCAGATAGCATCTGTATTTGCCACTGAAACTTCCAGCACCATTGGATATGCTGGATCATATGGTCCAAGTGGTAGTACAGCTTGCACAGCAGACTGGACCTGTCTCAGGGCCTCCTCTTATTCTGCTCTCCAATCAAAACTAGCAGCTTTTCTGGTCACTCGGTAAATGGGCCAGAGTAGCACACCCAAATGCAGAATGTGTTGTCTCCAAAATCTGAAGAGGCCAACTAAGCATTGTGCCTCTTTTTTGGTCATAGGAGGGGCCAGGTGCAACAGCTTATCCTTTACTTTAGAAGGGATATCTTGATATGCCCCACACCACTGGACACCTAGAAATATCACTGAGGTGGAAGGATCCTGTATTTTTGTTGGATTTATCTCCCATTCTCTCTCATGAAAATGCCTTACCAATAAATCTAGAGTATTTGCTACTTTTTGCTCAGTAGGTCCTATCAACATGATATCATCAATATAATGGCCAGTGTAATGTCTCATGGTAGGGAGAGACGATCAAGGTCTCTGCAGACAATATTATAACATAGGGCTGGAGAGTTGATATACCCCTGAGTCAGGACAGTGAAGGTATACTGCTGGCCTTGCCAGCTGAAAGCAAACAGCTTCAGGTGGCCCTTACTAATGGCAATTGATAAAAAAGCATTTGCCAGATCAACAGCTGCATACCAGGTACCAGGAGAAGTGTTGATTTGCTCAAGCAATGATACCACATCTGGGACAGCAGTTGCAATTGGAGTCACCACCTGGTTAAGTTTATGATAATCTACTGTCATCCTCTAAGATCCATCTGCTTTCTGCACAGCCCAAATAGGAGAGTTGAATGGGGATGTTGTGGGAATCACCGTCCCTGCATCCTTCAAATCTTTCATGGTGGCACTAATCTCTGCATTCCCTCCAGGAATCCAGTATTGCCTTTGATTTACCATTTTGCTAGGTAGGGGCAGTTCTAGTGGCTTCCACTTGGCCTTTCCAACCCTAATAGCCCTCACTCCACAAGTCAGGGATCCAATGTGGGGATTCTGCCAGTTACTGAGTATGTCTATTCCAATTATGTACTCTGGAACTGTGGAAATAGCCACAGAATGGGTCCTGGGACCGACTGGGCCCACTGTGAGATAGACCTGAGCTAAAACCCCATCAATCACCTGACCTCCATAAGCCTCTACTCTGACTGGTGGACCACAGAGACATTTTGGGTCTCCTGAAATTAATGTCACTTTTGAGCCAGTGTCTATTAGAAATGTCTGATCATTTTCTTTTCCCCAATGCACAGTTACTCTGGCAATAGGCTGTAGGTCTCCCTGGGGAAAGGTGGGAGGAAGATTAAAAGTATAAATTTTTGGTAGTTTAACAGGATCCTTCCCCAAGGGGACCTGGCCTTCTCCTCATTCAGGGGGTTCTGGGTCTGTAAACTGTCTCAAGTCTGAGAATTGATTAAGGAGCCATGATTCTCTGCATCTGTAATTTGAGTGAAGGTTTTGTTCACTCAACCTAGAACTATTCTGCTTATACAGATCCAGAAGAAATTTAGTAGACTGCCCATGTATTTCACGTCTAGGTACCCCATGATCTATTAGCCAACGCCATAACTCCAGGCAACTCAGACTATTCTGAGTGCTGCTTTGAATCGGCTTTCACTGCGGTAGCCACGCCCACCTTGCCTTTGGCGATTAACTGCTGATACTTGACTTTTACTGGACCGAGATCCGATCATCCCCATGATGTTTAAGGATTCTAATTGCATTACAGCCCTCCCTACAGTAATATCTGGACTGCAGAGAAGAGCAACCACAGAGCTCTTCAGAGAAGATGGGGTTCGTCTTACAAATTTATTCTTGACAGTCCTGGTTAAAGGTGTGTCCTTTGGACATTCCTGGAGTGGGTGGGCAGGTCTCAAATGGTAAATCCAATCTAGCATTCCAATCTCTCTGTCTTTGAATCCCCTCATCTACTATATACCAGGGCAAATCAGGCATCTCAACCTCAACCTCAGACATGCTAGGCCATCTTTTGGTCCATGTTTCAGTCAGCCACCCAAACAAACTCTTAGAGCCCTTTCTAACCCCTTGAGCTACAGTGTTGAATCCAGAATTTCTGTTTAGGGGGCCCAAATCAATAAATTCAGCCTGATCCAACTTTATATTCTTTCCACCATTATCCCATACCCTTAGTATCCATTCCCACACATATTCCCCTGGTTTCTGTCTATATAAGTTGGAAAATCATGCAGTTCTTTCAGAGTATAGCATACTTCCTCATGGGTCACACTTTGTATTTCACTTTAGGGGGCTTGTTGTGATTTTAGTCTAGTAATAGCTCTCAAAGACAAGAGGGGTGGTGGGGATGGGTAAGGAGAAGGATTAGAAATAACTTGCAAGCTACTGACCTCAGGGCATTCCTTTGCATTTTCTTCTGATGGGAAAGGATTAATCTCTTCACACAGGGGTTGGAAGGCAAATTGCTCAGGGCAGACTGGAGGTTGGGCAGTGCATGTGGATTTTGGCTGGTATCTGCCTCAGGGCTGGGAGGAGGTCCAGACTCCCTGGGATAGGCTGGATGTTGTATGATACAAGGTTGACAAGGTGTGGTCTCCACAGGGCAGGCCATTGCAGGTCTATCTGGTAAAGTCTCAACAGAATTTAGGGTTCCAATGTCCCCACCAATATTATCATCATCCCATATGTCTCCATCCCAATCCTTTCCAATCAATGCCTTCTCTTTAGTTGCAGAAACCCTGTGGGGTTGAGATTTTCTTTTCCTCTGTAATTCTGCTACTCATACAATGAGAGTCTGGGTTTAATTCTCAGATATCTCAAGTCTGTGGCTACAGGAGACAAGATTTTCTTTCAGGGCACACGTAGAAACTTTCATATCATTCATGTGGCATTTAAGTTTCAAATTTGAAGAGTTTAACTCATTTATTTCTTTTATAACTGTATCCAGAGTATCTAGGAAGAGCCAGCCAACATCCTTATACCTTTTGACTCCACAAAACTCTGTTAAGGTGTTGAAAACACTCTCACCCAGATCCTTGCTTCTTATAAGCGTGGAAGTAGGGGAATCCAGTGATGCTATTTTGCATATCTCTATTGCCAGCTCACACCATGGACTGTTAGCAACCTCTTCATTATTGGAAAGGGAGACATTATTACCCTCATGTCCAATTGGAGTAGAGAGCCAATTGCAAAACTCACAGAACCACCTCAGGCATCCCATGGTTAAGACTTTGTTCCTCAAGAACCACTCCTGGTACCAAGCTTTATTAGTCAGGGTTCTCTCAGGAAACAGGATCAACAGGAGATATATGTCAATAATATGAGATTTTATGAGTCTCTCATGCAACCATGGGGATGCACAAGTCCAGGTTCTGCAGGCAGGCTGCAAGCCAGGGGCTCTGATGAAAGTCCAATGAAAGGTCCTTGATGAGTTTCTGGGAGAAGTTGGCTGTCCAAAGATGAGGTGGGAAATTCTCTCTGAATGTTGAAATCACTTTTCCTTTTAAGGCATTCCACTGATTAGATAAAAGCATCATCCATTGGTGATGCAATCTCCCTGATTGATGCAGATGTAATCAGCCATCCACACAGTAAACTCACTGGTGACCGAAGTCCATAAATGCTCTTGTATTACAATTAGCCCAGTGCTTGCTTGACCAAACACGTGGACACAATTACCTGGGCGAGTTGACACATTAGCCTAACCATCACAGGCCCAAAATGGAGCTGGGATGCCTGACAGGTGGGGTTCAAAAATTTTTTGAAGAGGGAAGGGAATAACAGGGAATGCACCCTCCCAGATGTATAAACTGTTAAGAAAAATATATATGTTTTTGTATATAGGAAACATGTATATAGGAAACAAAGTGATTTTTCCCCAGGGCCATTGGGGGGCTTCAAGGCTGCCAGCTGCAAGGCTGAAACCCTGAGGGGTTTCCTCAGGGGAGCCCTTGAAGACCTTAATTCTATGGAGTGGAGAGGTGGGCTCATTAGGAGGCTGATCTAGATGGTCTTTCAGCCTCTGTTATCAGGAGTTAAAACAAATGTGTTCAGCTAACTATGATGGAGGAAAGTGTAGGAAGTGCCAGAAATTATCATAAGAGGAAAAGGAATAAGGGGTAATTTGCCCTACCAGATGTTGAATGTGTTAAGAATCAACAGTATATGCAGGAAACAAAATGGTGATGACTGTCATGATCCCTGTGATCTCAGATGGATGAGATAGATTCTATCCTATTGCTATCCCTCATTTTTAGAAGAGGAGAGATGGTACAGAGAGGATCAGTAAGTTGCTCAAGGACACACAGCTATTGAGTAATCGAGCTGAGAATCCATCCCAGATCTAGACTCATCTCATGTGAAAATAGAAGAATGAGAAATACTGGGCAAGTATGTTTAAGATGTGCTAAAGATTACATTTCACATTAGAGAGAAGGGAGGTGAAAGACAGCCTAGGTTTGCAATGGGTATTGGTTAAATACATGTTGGTGCTGCCTTCTGCTGGTATACTAAGCTCCATTAGATATAAAGCTTACAAAGAATTTGTCCTGAAGTGCTGAGGTTAGGAATGTGGGTTTAGAGTCTGACAATCATGGGTTCAAAATCTGAGCTGCTACTTACTGGCAGAGGTCTTTTGGAAAGTGTTCTAAAATTTACTGGACCTATTTCTTGATTGTAAATAGGGAACAGTCAGCCTAGCTCAAAATGTCAGCAAGACACTGTTTATAAACAGAAACATCTTACCTGGGACTTACTGAGTTCACAGCAACCAAAAATGTAACTGCTTTCTAAACAATTAAAATTAGAATCACAGAATTTGTGGAATTATTTTTAAATCTAATTTAATGGTGCACAGTACTTTATTTGGCGTTTTGGCAGGTTACATTGTTGGTCAAAATTTATTAGTTCTTTATGGGTGATGAGTACATTCACTTAGCATCTACTGTGTCCTAGATGCAAGGCCCCATGATTGCATTCCCAGAAAGTCTCACTGTAAGTGGGAGATTTGCTGCAGCAAAAGAGATGCTCAAATGCAGACTGAAATCCTCTCATTTCCATCCCCTTTCCACCCTTGTCCCAATGCTTGAGCCTCCGTACAGTTGGTCATGATGGTTCTGACCCAACCCTGTTAATACCCCTGTTTTGCCTTTCCATTCCTTAAAAATAACTTAAAAGTAGAAAACCAGGGCATCATCCTATAAAAATCAGAAAAGAGTGATAAACAAAAAGAAGAAAATGATTATGTCTTATGATTTCATTCCTCCAGGAGCAACCAGGGTTTAGTATCCTGGCACATATCATTTTACCTTTACACTTTCCAGATGGGCTCCTGTCTTGAAAATTTTTGTAGTGTGTCATTTTTATTGTATAATATATCAGGATCACCTTTCAGGCCAGGAAATAGTCTTCCTTTGACTGGAGTCTACCCTCTGCACACGCGGGTCTTATGTAGCAAACCTGCACAATATCCATGGAGTAGTCTCAGATTTTCAGTTGAATTAATGCTAAAAAGTTTACCTTCCTACCTAATTCTTTTGTACACACTAAGCCATGAAGTCAGGACTCTATTTCCAGGTAGCCTGGCTCACACTTTAAAAGCCAGTGCAAAGCCTCCATTTCTCACCTTGAAAAGGTCACCCCTGCTTGTGGAGGCTCAAAGCCTAGCGTTTTACTTGCTCTCTAAAACTGCAAGTTTTGCAAGGTAGAGACTGGTATTCACCAGGAGGTTTACCATTCACATATCCCCTAACAGATGTCTCAAGCCAGGATTTTAGTAGTTTAATAATTACCCAACAATTACTTGACTAGGTCATGGAGAACATTTAATGTCCTTAGGACATCCTCGCTTCTCACTCCCTTCTCTCCGTTGTGCAGCTGAGCCTCCATGCCCAGGGTCAAGGAGAGGTTGGGCCTTCAGGGAGTCAGGGCAAACTCAAAGCCTCCAAGGTCACCCTGCAGAGCCCTGCTCCAGAATTCACCCCCTCCTGGCCCTTCCAGCCTGTCCGTCACCGATTCCTGCACAACCCCCAGGGTGGAAGGACCAGCATCTCCACAGGAGCTGTTCAGACCTTGCTTTCTGCCTCCTTGGAGTCGTGGTTTGCAAAGGTGCTGTCCTCCTCCTGTCCAGTTCCTGGGAGCCAGAGGGGTGGTGCAGGCCACAGAGAACAGGGGCCCGTCAGGGAGCTATGGACCAAGGGATTTCCTACCTCAGCCCCTTCTGCACCTAGCATCTCCAGAACCAACCTTGCCTCTGCAGAGTACCTTGGCGTCAAGGGAGCGGGGGTTGTTCAAAGTTTATCACTTCTTCCACCCTCATTTCCCCCAATCCACCCCACTGTAGGGGTGGGAGTTTCAGCGGCCCCGCCCTCCTCACAGCCTACCCTGTTGTGTGCTTCTGCTCCCACCTGCCCTCCAGCATCTACTTTACAGGGGCCTGGGTCCAAATGGTGGGCGCTCCGACAGGGTCCTGAGTTCATGCCTCCCACCAGCATTCTGGCCTGGGAGGTCGCGGGAGTGCGCAGGGTAGGGGCACCGAGAGGGTGCTAGAGGGTGCAGGAGCACAGGGGGCCACGGGCTTGCCCAGGATCCTTTACCGCAGGGTCCAGAAGCTCTGGTAGGAAAGGCCCAGCCCCTTCCTGGGGGAAACGCAATTCCATGGGGCTTTGCAAACTGCTAAGGGGACCTCCATGTTCCCTGCACAGAAATCAAAGCCAAGTAGGGTCGAGGGGCGGCATCGGCCCTTCCAGGCAGTATTGGAGCGCAGTCACCGCGCACATTTCTAGAGCCCACAACCCCGTGCACGGCCAGGCTGTTGGCTGGGGCACCGCTTCGGCTCCTGGACTTTCCCCGACGGCGCGGAGGGCGGCGCCTGCAGTACGTGCTGGGCCTTGAGCGCGTGGAAATGGCGGCAGGGAGCGGCCGAGCCCAGGTGAGTCCGGGTGCGGGCGGATGGGGGCAAGTCGGGGAACGGCCAGACAGGCGGGACCCGAGGGAAGCCCCGCAGTGCTGAGAAGTGGGACTGCGGCAGGTTGTGTTGGTCTTTCCGTGTAGAACAGCGGGCCTGCCCTGACAGACATCTGCATGCCGGGCAGGTGGGGGCCCTTGCAGCGCAGATGCCCAGCAGGTTTCCCTTATGCCATTCCCCCCTTAAATACCTAGGCCTAGAAAGTCCAGAGGGCCAATTCAAAACCAGGGTCCACAAATGAATCTGTTTCCAATCTTATTTTTTTTTTTTTTTTTTTTTTTTACCGGGAGGTCCCGGGGATCGAACCCCGGTCTCTCCATATGGTAGACGGACGCCAAACTTCTTAAGCCACATCCGTTTCCCGTGTTTCCAATCTTAAATTCCCGTCTCTGGGTCAGACTGCTCACCCTGCAGTGGAAGTTTGCCTCCAGCTACCCCTCCCCATCCCCTGCCTCCTCCAAGAGCCTGGTGGGGATGCGTCTGTGCTGAAGCAAATGGAGATGGTGAGAGGAGCCCTCCCCCAGTGGTAGACCTGGAAAAGCGCTCTTTTTAAGGAGGGTTTGGGGTCTTCAGCCCCTTATCTGAAGCCCAGAGCCTCCTGCAGGTAGTGAGGTGGGCAGAACAGCATGGTCCCCCCTGGGCTGCTGGTGAAGGTCCGAGTCAGGGTCTGGGGTCAGGTGAGCCACTGAAGTCTGAGAAGGGAAGGTCCTGAGACTAGAGGGAGTCTCCCTGTGGGGCAATGTGCAGAGGGAAGGAGGAGCAGCAGCTGGGGCTGGCAAGAACCAGCCTGGAATTTCCAAGGGCACCTGCAAAAGGTCAGCCAGGATGAAGAGAATGAGAAAGAAAACAGAGCAGACCACCAGGCCATTGGGACAGCCATTTGCCCTTTATGGACTTGTAGGTTCTTGCAGCCCTTTGGAAAGCAGTTTGGCCATATCAGTGAATAATTTTGATGTCCAAATCTCACTACACTTTAACTTCACTCTTAGATGTTCATCTCATAGAAAAAAGAGTTCAGATGTGGACAAAGGCATTCTATTTGGAAAGGCAGGCACTAGGATGCATCCCAACTAAGTGTCCATGGGGGAACTCGCTTCAGCAAACTCTACTCCTCCTTTGATTGAATATGTGGCAGGACTGGGTATATGGGCAAAGCCGTGGGTGTTGATATCAGGCAAGCTCAGGGTGGCAGATGCAGTCAGTGCCTCTCTCTGTTTCTGATGTGAAAATAGTTGTATGTGCACATTGTGAGATTTGTATAAACTGAGGAAAAATGCAGAAAGCTCAGGAGTCTCACCAGCCTGTGCTTAGCTCTGGGGAGATGAGTAGAGTGTCTGGGTGGGGAGAACCCATGAGTACTGGGTGGTAGCATGTTCTCTGCATGTAGATAGAGTTGTTCCCTGGGCATGGAGCCCTGCTGGGGACAACTACCCAGCAATCTTTGGAAGTTGCTGGGACTCTCTGAGCTGGATGTCCACACCAGCCAAGTGGGAAGCTCTATGGGTTGTTTCCCTTGCTCCCATGAAAGGAAGTGAACCAAAGCACATGCTCAGGACCTCACCCAGCCAGGGTTGGCAAGCAGCACTGCTAAGTAGGGGCTTTCCTTTCCTTGCATCTTTTGTTCATTTGTTAGACCAGGGCAACTTTTACTTATTTGTGGTTTTTTTGGTGTTTTTTGAGTAAAATTTTGTTGTTTTTTCCTCCAAAGTCAAAATGCTCAAAAGTAGACAGTAATGCTAGTACTGGTGCTTCAGTAGGTTCTTTACTGCAATAGAAACATTTGTGAGCCCTGGTTGGGTGCTTCCTGACTGCTCTGGAAGTCATGGGACATCCCTGTGGCAAGTGCTGGGGAAATCCTGGTGAGGCAGGCAGTGGCTCCAATCATACACAGAGAGAAGTCAAACCCAAAACCCAAGTACCAATTGTAGGACCAGCATGAAGGACACTAAGTGCCAGGGGCCAGTATGTCTGGATATGGCTGTGTGGACAGGGTGCCCATGACAGGCATCTCAGATGCTTGAGCCAGCATGGCCAGGGGGCAGAGGAGAGGTTCAGGGATGGAGATGAGCTGTGAGGGGTGGCCCCAGGAATGTGACTGTCACTCAGACAGAGTTCCTCAAGGACTGTGTTCTTTCAGTGATTGGTTGGAAATTCTGGGGGGCTTCTGACTTCCCCTTCCCAGCTTTTCTCCCAGTGGGCTTCTCTCAGTCTGAGGGACCTCATGGAGCTGGTCTGAGGAAGGGGAGGGTGTGGGGGTGTCATGCATTGCGTGGTGATGAGCCTGTCCTTTCATCACTGTTCTCTGTGTTGGCAGAGTGTACCCCAGCCCAAAAGGTGATGCAGAGCTTCCTGGTGCTGCTACAGGAGAGTGGGGATGCCTGCCCACTGGCTGTGGTCCTGGTGGTCCTTGTGGGAAGGCTGTGCCAGAACCTGCAGGTCGCCCTTGCCCAGGTGGAGCCTTTGGTGGAAGCCCTGCTGGAGAGCCAGCTCTGCTTGCCCCTGCTGGACAGCGAGAGTATGGTTCTGGTGTGTACATGTGCAGGTCTGGTAGGAGCCTGGGGCAGAGAGCAGGAGGGCGAGAGGGAGCTGCGGCCACCCTGAGCACAGGCAGGAGTGCCCAACACACATCCAGGTAGCACAACTAGGGGCCCAAGGCCCCTGACCTCATTTGGCAACAAACCTGACCCATGCTGGTATGAAGCTATTAAGGCCTTTATTTTCCTACTTAGTATGGTGATTTGTGTGGTTGTTTATGGTATGCTGGCCCAGATGATGCTGGGGGTGGTACAGGTTATATGGTGTAGGCCTCATATATCTTCCTAAACTCTTAAATTTCTGAATTCCAAAGTACACCTGGTCCAAAGGTTTCTAATGAGGTGTGTGAGACCTCTTTTTCCCTCTCTTTCACCCCATAATATGATCCATGCATAAGTTATATTGAAGTTACCTTTAGAATTCTCCTCAAGTCCACCCACTTGTTTCTATTTCCACTCCTTCCTCCACAAATCTAACACACTGTCTACCTGAAAACTCCCCCCATCCCGCTTTCTCCTGCCCCTAGAATGTGTTCTTCACTCAGCTGCCACAGGGATTTTGCAGGTGCAAAGGGGACCATGACAGGTGCCTGCTTCAGTGGTTCCCAGTCCCGTCACTCAAGTCCTGCCTGCGGCCTGTCTGATCTCCCAATGGCTGTACTGTCTGCCCTTCCATCCTAGACCTCCCAAGCTCATTCTCCACCTCAGGACCTTTGCATATGGTGTTCCCTCTCCTGGGGACTGGAGCTTGGCCCTGGTATGGCTGGTGTCTTCTGACACATGAGGTTTCTGTGTCAATGTCACTCCTTGGGGACACTGTTATGATTAGCCCTGTCCCGGTAGCTCATCCTTGTTACCACCTCCAAGTCTCCTTCCTTGGTTACAATTACCATCCCATTTATTAGTTTATCTTGGCATCATCCTTCTCCTCTCACTGCACTGCAGGCCCAGGAGGAGGAGCTGCCTTGGTTTTCCCCATCATAGGATCCAAAAACACCCCCCATAAACCTGGACCATAGAAGGGCTCAGTCATTGTGAATTTGCCAAAGTAAATGAGTGATGGGAACAGACAAGCAAAGGCCTGATCAAAATTGTAATAAGGGCCATGAAGGCCTCTGGAGTCATGGGATAGCAGACCCCAGGGAAGAGATGTTGCCAGCTCAGTCAGTGGTCCTGGGAGTTTTCTCTGAAGTATGCCCCTTGTGCTTAGGCCTGAAGTTACAATGGGGCCACCACCCCGAGAACTCAGATGATTCCAGCCTGTGCAGCCCAGTCAGGGCAGGTGTGGAAGTTCTGTGATTTGTCCCTGATGGCTCCCAGCAGGTGAGGACTTGATGAAGCTCTGAACACAGAGGCCTGGGCCAGGGTCCCACAGCCATGAGGGATCACCACCCAGTGGGTCAAGGCTTTTCTAGTTTCATGGAGAGAACACTGAACAATTTTCAATATTTCCAGAAGAAAATCTGGCCTCCTCACCACAACTGTCCCAAGAATACATGGTCACTGAGTGCTTGTGGTGTTTAATGCTAGTGGAGGCCACTGGAAAAGTGCACCAGGGTGGCTGTTGGAGTTAAGTAAATGGCCAGCATGCCCGGGCCAACACCATGCATCCTCAGGCATCTGGAAAGCCCAGTTAATGGAAGCAGGTTGTGTTAGGTGAAGGTGATCCATGTAGCCTGGCCAGGGACAGAAGGGCTCCCTTGTCCCTCCCAGCCCAGAGAGCAGAGCCTGAGACCTGTCTTGCTGGGGAGGGGAAGGTCCATCTGGGCAGACATAAGTCAAGTGTCAGGAGGCCATGCTCCCCTTCTCCCAGGCCCTGTGGCCTGAAGCCTGTTCTTTACCTTCTTGCCTTGTGCTCCCCCTGCCAGGGTAGAGTCAGAGCTCTGCTCATTTCATGGGACGGTTGAGGTTTCCAAGGGCAGTCATCTTCTCAGGGTGACGTGAGTGTGTCCCATGGCCCTGTGAGGTAACCCAGCCCCCACAAAGCCATGCTGCCAGTGGGTGGAAAGGATTATGGACTGGCCATCTAACACCTTCACCACTTGGCCACTTGGGGTTTTTATAGGCAGCAGAAGTAGGATTCACCCCAGAGCACCAGCCCCTGCCTGGGCATGGTTCCTTCCTGGAGGTCAGGAGCATGGGTTCCATTTGTCATATACTCCAGGAGGACGAAGCCAGGCAGGGCTCAGCATGCTTTCCTCAGCAGGGTTGCCAGGGCACTGCCAGGAGTTAGCCAGGAGCTGTTGCAGATCTAGAACCATATCCTCTATGACCTGGACAGGAAGAGGCTGAGGATGGCCATGCTGACCCCTGTGCTGAGGTTCTGCTGCAAGGAAGAAGTGTGCATGGAGTGTGAGTTTGTGCTTACCCCACAGGGCTCCCCCAGGAAGAAGTGGGCCCTGGGCATGGTGTGTGCTTATACCATGGCCCTCCCCCATGGCCCAGGGGCTGAGATCACAGATCTGGGAATGTGGGGCAGGAGAACCCAATGGGGCAGGAACAGTCAGAACATATCACAAGCATCCCCTTAGCCAGTGTTTCTCCAGCACCCATCATGTGCTGTTGCTGAGCCAGGCTTATCACCTGCTCTGTCAAGGTTGTAGCTGCAAAGGCAAGCGCCTCAGAACAGGGCACCACTGAGGTCCTATCCATTCCAGGCCCCCCACACCCAGGGTCCCAACCCACTCAGGTCCTGCCTGGGAACAGCATCTGGGCACCTCTATGCCATGTGGGCTGGACTTGTCCAATTGCCCATTGACTGCTCAGCAGGCACTGTCCAGGTCCCAGGGCTAGGAGGGGTGGTTCTGCCTCAGGAACTCTCACCCTGGGGTCACAAAGGGAACTCCTAAGGGAGTAGTGACTGAATAATTGACAGCCAGTCCTTTGGCCACACACATCACTAGGCTGTCCCTCTTCCACAGGTCAGAGCTGTATGCCAAGCTCATGTATGGGGGTGGGCAGGGTCCTGTGCACCCTGTGAAGGAGCTGGGCTCAGGAGTGGACCTTGGAGCATCAGGAACCCTGTTGTGGCCCTAGACCTGTGGCCCTCACCTGGGGTCTGCAGGTGGCCAGCACCTCTGCCTGTTTACCTCTGAGTCTATGGGAGGCAGCTGGTCACAACTTCTCCCCAGACTGAAGACAGAGAGATGGAGGGGGAGAGGGCAGAGCAGACTTGGGGATTCCCTGGTCTCATTATCATCTTCCTCACTGCCCTTGTCCAGGCACCCACCACCCTCCTTCCTCTGCCCAGAGGGTCTAAAGAGCAGGAACTTCCCCAGAGAGGTTCACCAGAAGTTGCAGGATTTTACCTTGGGTGTGGGCACCAGCCCCTACAAGGCCTAAAGGGTGAGAGTAGAGGATGGGGCTGCTTCCCCCAGGCTGTGCCCTCCCTGTGTCCTCCCCAGGATGCCCCTAGAAAGCTCCCACCCAGGCTGCTCCCCCTCCATGATGCTCCTTCTTCCCAAGGATTCTCCCTTAGCATGCTCCCCAGTATGTACCCCATGATTCTGTTCCCCAGAATAGAACCTGCCCCCAAGATGCTTCCTATAAGGTATCCCCACATTCCTCCCACCCAGGAAGCTTCCCAATGTCACTCCTGCCCCTGAGATGCATCTCCCCAGGATGTTCCCAAGCCTGCTTCTTCCCCAGGATTCTCATCCCCCAGGTTACTTCCCCCCACTAGGCTGTCCCTTCCTTGGGGAGCTCCCTTCCAAGAGTCTGAACCCCAGGATGTTTCCCCAAGCTGCTTTTCACTAGGATGCTCCCCTTAGCATGCCCCCCTACAGGCTGCTCACTCACCCAGGCTGCTTCTCCAGGAGTCTCCCCTGCAGGGGCTGTGCCAGGTCTCCTGAGCATTACCCAACTGCTTTTAGCTGGTGGTTCCAGGACAGAGGCTGGTTGTCTGATGGGCATTGCTGCCCTGAGTGGACAATCTGCACACAGAGAGGCTTTGTTTTGCCATGTGGAGCCAAAATATTGCCAGTCATATGGTTTCAACCCATGCACCTTAAGTGTCTCCTGTGTCCAGGCCCTGAGCACATAAAAAGTGGGGGTATGGATACCAAGCAAGGCATCACCCAGGGAGAGGAGCCCACACAGAGAGCTGTGAGCCCAGCAGGTAGGGGTCCTGCCCACCAGGAGCTAGTGTGTGGCTGCTGTGCAGGGGGCAGGAGTGAGTGTGGGTGGGGACAGGAGGGCAGGTAACCCACACCAGAGGAGGAGGAGGACACCCAGGCCTTGGCACCTGCTTGCTCCACCCCATTCCAATTCTTTTCTGAGCTCTGCTTCCTCTAAAGCAGAGAGAAAACTCGCCAGGTTAGGTGTGGAGTCCCTGGGGACTGGCCTCACCAGGGGAGACTCACAGACAGACATGCACCCCACTGGGGACTGTTTCTGCTGTCCACAGGAGAGGGGTTCTGCTAGCCCCAGGAGACTGGGGTTTTCAAATGGCACCTGCAGCTCTGTAGGGAAACCATCTGCCTGAAGCCTGGCCATTCTCAGGGACTGTTGCTGGATTTGTGAAGCTGGAGTTGCTTTCAGCAGGCCTGGCAGGACCCCAACACATGCAGCAGGTTGGACAGATTGAGGACTGGGGACTCACTGGTGGAGACCCACAGTCTCCCTAGCCTTCGATCCATATGAAGTTTGGGAGCTGCAGGGATGGGCTGCATCCCCAAGGGACCCTCAGTAAGCCTCTGGGTGCCATCTGGAAGGTGGGCACCTGGGCAGCAGGGCTGCTCCACAGACTCCCCATGGGTGTCTGCTCCACACAGCAGGGGCTGCACCTCTTGTTCACTGCTGGCTCTGCCTGTGCCTTGGCCAGATTGCTTGGTAGCAAACAAGTGAATGAGCAGGTGGCAACCCTCAGGCACTCCCAGACCCTGCCCCAGCTGCCCTTCTAGAGATGAGGTTGGACTTGGTCTGACTAAGTGCTTTGTTGTCCTGGCCAGGAGCTCCTGGCATTGGAGATGAGCTTGACTGTAGAGCAGGTCTGCAACTGGTTTGACAATATCCAGTGATGCCAAAGGTGCCTCATCCTGAACTTGGAGGAAGCCCTGCCAGGGCCATCAGGCAACCCCCATGTTGAAGTCCAGTGGGGAGACAGGCCTGCAGTGTCAGGTGAGGCCTGAGGGCTGAGGCTTCTTGTAGTTTGGGGGTGGGCTGCTGGCTTCCAACATGCTTCACTTTCACCCTGGGTCTGGTTAGGCAGAGGCAGTGTGCCATTTTCAATTTAAAGGTTTTTCCCAGTGGTGAGAGTTCACCATCAAGTGTTGTTGGGTCAATTTGTCATCAGGGATTGAGAGTGCTCTACCTGAGGCTGTCTTGAGATTGGGCTTAGAGGCTCCTCAGTAGCTGAGTATTAGCCAGGTGGGGCTGTGGCAGCCACTCTGTGTTTAGAGGTTAATATGTAGCCAGGGCCAGGAGTTGGGTAGGAGAAAGGGCCATAATATGGCCAGAGGGAGGGGGCTGGTGAACCAAGTGTCATGGTTTGTGGGTGTCCTGAATTCATAACTTTGGATTGTTGATTAAGATTGAAGAGAGGTAATCTAAGCCCCTTTTAAAATATATATATAAATATATACATATATATATAAAATAACATTTATGTAAACAAATGCACATATATGCATATATATTTATATATCATTTTACAAATATTGTTATGTATTGTGAAAAATTTGATTTTTACCCACAATAAAAAAAAAAAAAGATTGAAGAGAGACCAACCAATAAAGAATAGTGGATTGAAGCAGTGGTGACACCCTCTTCCAATGAGTGAGTGCTGTTACCTTCTAGGAAGCCTTCAGGATGTTGGGGGAAGGAGGCAGACATTAGAGCTCCTAGCCTCCCATCCCTCTGACTCTGCCATGCTTTCAGCAGGAAATAAGGGATATGACTCTCTGCAGTCCTGGGAGGTCACCCAAGGACTGTGGCAACCACTGGCCCTGGCCCCAGAATTTCCTGTAGATGAGACCTATTCAAAGCCACTGGCTCCCAGGTACTGTCATCTCCGTAGTGAGCAGGACCCTCTCCTGTTCAGCCCCTGCTCTGCTCTGAGGATGGGACTGCAGGGCTGGGAGAGGGTCATCTGTGGCAGCTGAGAGCAGAGACAGCTTTACTCTGGGATGGAAGGAGCCCCCATGGCTGCAAGTGGAGGCAGCTTCATTATGATAATGGGAGAGACAGACTTAGAAGGAAGTATAACGTGCACCTGTTTTTCTAGTATTTTTTTCTTTTCAAATGTCAAGGAGTTAGTTACAAACAATGGTTTCCCAGTTACTCCTCTGCCTCAGGTCCTCTTTCTGAGAATCTCTTTCAAGGAGCATGAAGATGATGGAACAATAAGGAGGGTGCTGGCAACTCTTGTGGCTGGCCAAGGCAGAGTTGGGACACCAGGCTGGGTGGAGAACACTGTCTCAGTCTTCCCACAACATTGTTGTGCAACTGTTCCTCCTTTTCCTTTAAATGTTCTGACATCAGAATCTCTCATGGCTTCCAGGCTGGTTCATATCCAGGCCCAAGCCCACCTTGCTCTGTGACCTTGGGCAGGGTCACTTGACCTCTCTGTGCCTCTGTTTTCCCACATGTGAAATGGGGCTACTCATAGGACCTGCTGTGAGGAGTTGCTGCAGAGGTTATCTGGGGTTAAGCTAAGTTTGGAGCTTAGTCTGAGAGACAGTGAGCATTAGATGAATATTAATTCTGTAAATTACTAGTTACTTGTTACCTGCTGGTAATGTACCACCGTTTGTTGACTACATTTGAGGCTCCTGCTAATCCTTCTCAGTTTTCAGTCTTGTACCAGTGCTCCATTTGCAGCCATTGTAAACACAACTGTTAATGAGTTTCAGATTTCCAGCAATCCTATTTATTAAGTGTCCCTGGGGCCAGCCCCTCATATGCTTCTCATATGTGGCAGGAGGATGGGAGCACAGTGTGACTCCTGATGTGTGGGTCCCATAGCCCATCAGGGCTGAGCTCAGATGGGAACCCAGATTCCCAAATGTAGCTGGAGTCTCTTCCCTGGAGCCAACCTGCAGGAGCCTCTGCCCACTGAGGGGTGGTGTTTGCTTGTCCAACAGATTTCTGTAGGGCACTGAGATGTTGATGGAGGGTTTGGGCCTCTGCACTGCCTCCTGGCCCCCATTTGTCCTGGGCCTGGTCTTTGCCTTCTGACTTCCAGTGGAAACTTGACGGATTCCACACTGGCCACCCCAGGATTGTGGCTGATGTCCCTCACACTAGAGTCCTCCACAGAAGTTTATTTCCAGAGTGGGCAGCTGGTCCATGGTCAGGAGCTAGACTTCATGATGCCCTGTCCTAATGCCAGTGCAGCTGTGCCCCTCGCCACCCTGGCTGATCCACAAGTGGGCCTGCTCTAGACAGGACAATTACTTCTCTTTTTTTTTTTTAATTTATTTATTTTTTATTGTGGGTAAAAATCAAAATTTTCACAATACATACCAACATTTGCAAAATTATATATAAATATATATGCATATATGTGCATTTGCTTACAAAAATGTTATTTATGTATATATATAAATATATTTTAAGAGGTGCTTAGATTACCCAAAATATTACACGGAACCCACTGGGATTCCCATGTTGCTCACCTCCTACACCTCCCACAGGACAATTACTTCTGCAACAGATGCCATGATCCTCTCACCTCTTTTCAGGGTACAGAAGAGTGGAATGATCAGAATGTTCACTTTCATCTAGTGTTGTGTGATTAGACCCTGCATTTGTGTCACTGGAACAGAGCCTTTTCCCAAAGTTATTTCAGATTAAATTAAATTTATTTTATACAATGAAATATACACATGGCCAAAGAGTAATTGTAGAAGGAGTTAAAATGAAAGAGCTGCTTCCCACTCCTTCCCCCTCCAGTGCCCCCTGACCTCACCTGTTACCACCTGTTGAACAGGGCAAGAGTGAGCTTCTTAGACTCTCCAGCTGTCCTGCACCCTCATCCCATTGTAGAAATATAATTACTCTAGTTTCTTTCCTGTTTATCATTGTAGTATTTAATTCCTTAAAATATAGAAAAATCTTGCAGCTTCCCACCTTGTCAGGAAGATACTGGCACTATCAATTCATCCTATCACCTAAATTTATATATGTGTTTATTTTTTTTCTCTTCAACCTTTTGTTTTCCTGGAGTTTCTCATTGCCTTTCTTTTCTCTTACATTATCTACTTTGGTCATATCCTTAATTTCTTCTAGCATTTTGAGCTTTCCATATGAAGTCCTCCCTGCTGGGCACTGTCCTTCTTCCTGTTTCCATCTGGAGTGAAGTCTCCCTAGGTCTGGGGTAGAGCCTCCTGACTGAAAGTTCCTAAACTGCTTGTCTGGGTTTGTTCCACTGCTTCCTGAATTGTATCTTGTTCTTACTGTCAGGACTCCATTGTCTTGTTAGAGAATATCTTCCATGAACTTTGCAAAATAAGCTGCTTGGGAGATAAAGTTCAACATTCTTATCTGTCCTCACAATTGATTGGCAATTTGGCAGAAACAGAATTCAGAGTTGAAAATACTATTCCCTCAGCCAGTCGAAGGTATTGTAATACCATTTTGTATTTTGCAGTGTTGTTGCGGATGGTTCAGATATCTTTCTGCTGTTTAATCCCTCACAGATAACTTATTTTTTCTTTCAGAGAACATTTACATTCTTATTTTTTGTTTTGTTTTTTTTCTATTTTGTTTTTATATTTCCTTTTTGTTGTTTTGTTTTCGTTTGTTTGAGTCTTTTTTTTTGAATTATATTGTTTTTATTCATTACAATATTTAGTTTGCCAATATTTTGTCCAGACTTTTGCATTTTTAAATGCTTTAACCATTTCCATTCATTTCCAAAGATTTACAAACAACCTTTTTAACGAATCTGTTTTTATTTTTAATCTAGGTGATCTGAAATTTCACAATAATATTCTAGGGTGAGTGTCTTTTATTTTTTTTTAATTTTCAAAACTTTTGAAAAGAAGCTTTAGATTACGTGAATGATTTAGATTACATCAAAAATGTTGGAGAGTCCCATATACACCACCCCCTCTCCCATATGTTCCCCCAGTGTTTTTTGCCTTTATCTTCAAAGAAGCTTTAGGTTATAGAAAAGTCACATAGAAGATATAGGGGTTTCCCATATACCCAACCCCCTCCCACTCTCACCCATTAATAACATTTTATATGTGTATGGTACAAGTGATGTAAAATATCAAACCATTGATACTAACCATGGTCAGTGGTTACATTATGGTTTACATTTTGGTTTACATTTTGGACTGTACATTTTTATAGGTTTAGACAAAATATAAAATGGCCTGTATCCATCATTGCAAGATCATGCAGAACAATTACAATGCCCTGAAAATGCCATATGTTCTATCTATTCTATTCTTCCCTCCCTGTATTAGTCAGCTAAAGGGGTGCTGATGCAAAGTGCCAGAAGTCTATTGACTTTTTTTTTTTTTTAATTAATTTATTTTTTATTGTGGGTAAAAATCAAAATTGTCACAATACATACCAATATTTGTAAAATGATATATAAATATATATGCATATATGTGCATTTGCTTACAAAAATGTTATTTATATATATATATAAATATATTTTAAGAGGTGCTTAGATTACCTGAAATATTACACGGAACCCACTGGGATTCCCATGTTGCCCACCTCCCACACCTCCCACCACATCCCACACAAACTTTTATAAAGGGTCTTTGGAATAAAGGCTTACAGTTACAAGGCCCTAAAGAGCCCAACTCAGGGTTGATTTCTCACCCAAAGTCAGTTGCCACATGTTGAAACAAGATGGCAGGCAATGTCTATGAGGGTTCAGACTCCCTCTTTCCTCTTAAGGCTCTGTGGTCCCAGCTTCTTCTGATATCATCTGTAGCCTGGCATAGGGTTCAGCTGCTCTGTTCTCTTCAGCTGTAAAATATCAAGCAAATGGCTCATCTCTCTTCCTGAGGCTGCAGGATCAAAGATCTCTTCCATGTCTGTGGAACTCTCTTCCTTTGTGTATCTTCTTCTATGTGCCTTTTTAAGTGACTGTCCATTAATGTAGCTCACCAAGGGGGTGAGGATTCAACCCTGATTTCCTCCCTACCGATGTGGTAGAATCAAAGCTCTGATCCTAACATATTTAATCAAAGACATCTCAGCTGAATCTAATACACTCAAAAGGTATCATGTCCAGAGGAACAGACCAGTTTACAAACAATCTATATCTCTTTTTGGAATTCATAAATAATATCAAACTGCCACACTTTTCTCCCCTCAGGGTCTATGGTAACCACTAAGTTTCAGTTTGTGAAGAATAAGGTTCAGAGTTATGTGCAGTAATATTGAGGGCTTGACATATTGCTCTGTTTTCTTTTATTAGGCACTACCTTTGTTTTTGAGAGATTCTTCCCATCTAACTGAGAACATAGCAGGATTGCCCCGGATGGGAGTTTAATACTTTGTTTATTGTGTGGGTCTACACCCACTGAGATAACACACTATGGCAAGATGAACACTCATATTCCATAGAGGCATGCCCCAGGTGCACCCTATCCCACATATCATCTCACCCTGACACCCTACACCAGTGATCCTCCCCTGCCATATTTGCAAAAAGAACATTCCCACCATTGTAGTTTTAACCACAGACCTGCAAATCCCCCAAGTTCACCTGCTCCTTCTCTAACCCTTCCCCATTTCCATGGGTAGTTCAACCACAGCCTGTACCGTACTTCCCCTCACAATAATGTTCTAGGTTGAGGGTCTTTTTAAATCATCTTGACATGAAGTCTTGCAATTTAAAAAAGGTCTCCTTTAAGCTCTCAACATTTCTTGTACTATTTCTTTGATAAAATTCTTTGATAATTTCCTCCCTTTGCATATTTTATACTCCCTTTATAGCACAAACATTTTTGCATGTTGGTACATCTTGACAAATCTCCTGAATAACTTATCTTTTTTCTTATATTCCTTCTCATTTTAATTTTTTGTATATTTATCATCTCTTTTTAATTGTGCTTTTTTGGATTTTTCTTAAAATCTGTCATTTAACAATCCCATTGAATTATTTATTTTGAGTTATATTTTAAATTCCAAAAGCTCTTTTATGATTTCTGAATTTTGCTTGTAATTTTGTGGCTGTGAAGACATTTGTAAGTAGAACCTTTGAAGATGTTATTAGTTAAGGTATGCCCAAACTGAGTAAGGGTGAGCCTTGATCCATTACAGATGAAGTTCTTAAGAACAGAAAATGGAGACAAAGAGAGAAGCCACCCAGAGAAGCCAGAAGCTGGAAGTTAATGGAACCCAGAAGTGAAAGGAGAAGATGCCAACCTGTGCATGTTCAGTGAAGGAAAAGCCAAGGAACTCCAAAGATTGCCAGCCAGCCAGAAGATATGGACCGTGGCAGGAAGGGAGCCTTCTAGCCTCTGAAACCATGAGCCAGTAAATTCCTGTTAAGGCCACCACCTGTAGGGTATTGGTTTTAGCAGCCAGGAACCTAATGCATTTTATGGATACAATATTTTCTTATGTTCCTCACAGGATGCTAATTAGAATTTTTGTAAAACATGCTTCAATGCCTGCAGCAGTCCTATTAACACTAGATCCTGGTGCTGCAGTGTACTGAGAAAGACAAGGTCAGAAACAGGAAGGAACCAGGGCCTTGCTCCTCTAGAAATGATTTTCAGTCTTTTCCCATTGGTCTTTTGACTGTCCCCTTTCTTTGACCATTGTAGATTCGTGTTTGTCTGTCCATATTTATCAGTGAGACTGACTGGGTGCCCATGTCTGTGAGTGGGGATGGTCAATGTGGACTTTAGGCAGGGATGAGGGGAGCTGGTCTTCATTCCATGGACCAGCAAACACGAGGAATGGTTTTCTCTGGTAATCTGCTAACTTCCTTGTTCTTCCACAATCATTCTCTCCTTCTTGGTAGAATTCCCTCTTCAGGGGTTCCTTCTGACTCCCCAAGCACTGGGGTGTGTACAGAAACTTGGTCAGTGTTTGTTTACAGGCTACCAAAGGAAATACCAAGCAATGGTTTGGCTTAAACAACAGGAATTTATAGATTCATGTTTCTTTCTGAGGAGAAGTCCAAAATGAAGTTGTCATCAAGGTGATGCTTTCTCCCACAGACTGCCACATTCTGGAGCTGGCTGCTGGGAATCCTGAGTCCTTGGCTTTTCTGTCACATGGCAATATACACAGCAGCTTTTCCCAGCTTCTCCTTTATATACCAGCTTCTGTTGACTTTCAGCTTCTAGCTGTGACCTCTGGCTTTTGCTTTCTCTGTGACCTTCCCTATAAGCCCTTCAGCAATAGAATTAAGACCTATCTTTTTTTTTTTTTTTTTTTTTT
>JAKSZT010053975.1:2032656-2217048 GCA_026826555.1 Tolypeutes matacus
GTGCACAGCACAGACCCCCGGGCAGGACCCCGTCCCCAATCCGCCTTGCTCTGGGAGCTTGCAGTGTGCGCCCTCCTACACCAACGCCATCTTGCCCCCTCTCAAGACCTATCTTGATTCAGCTGGGCCACACCTTACCTGATGTAACCTTATCAGTAGGTCCACATGGTGGATTAAGTTTAAGAACATGCTTTTCTGGGGTACATAGCTCCAAACCACCACAGTTAGTTACATGCACTTGCCTCACCTTGTCCCCAGCCTGTGCCCTAGCTCTGTCTCAGATGTCCATCAGCCCTCTGGCCAGGTGAGGCCTTTCTACAGTGCTATATTTGTTTCCCTCCTACCACCTGTGTCCACTAGATCGGGCTGGAGGAGGAGCTTGGCTAATGCCTTTGGAGTGAATGGCCTCAGCAAAGATGAACTAGCTAGAGGAGGGGACTGGGGAGGGGAGATAGGAGTTGCATGCTACAGGGAAATCACCCCTGAGCCCAGGGCTCCAGAGGTGGCTGGGGTCCAACCAGGGTCAGGAGATTAACTGTTCATGATGACAATTTACAGAACTTTATCCCAAATTAGAGAAGGAGGTCCCTAAAGATCCCTGGGCCAGTCCCCTGAGTAGCTCAGTGGGCTTCTTTAGCCCTCTGCCGTGTTTGAATAGTTTTATTAGTTGCTCCATATAGAGGGAACATATTTGAGAAATGTTCATGAGATCAGAAGTCCAAGGAGGTCTGTTCCCAGTAAGGCAACAATAGATCAAAGAGAGTTCAGCTCTAGGGACAAATTTGTGCTGTTCAGGTATTTCTAGTGAGTGTAGAATTGTTCCAATGCTTGCACCTTCCTATCTGCCTTTGCCACAGGTTATGTCTCCCCACCCAGCTACCTTGGGGAGTGGGCCATCAGCACATCCTGCCATTTCTGTGTTGGTGGTGTCTTCTCCCTGGAGTCCTGAGAGGCAAACCTGGTTGGGGATGACCTAAGCAGGGGGGGATATGGTGCATTTTCAGTTCAGGTGGTAATTCATTGTGTTTGCAAAACAACGTTCTATTCATTTAAATTAAAGTTTAATGTTTTGAACTCTGGCTTTCATCCATTTATATCCTGGACATCTCTGCATGTCACAGTTTAGAGATCAAAGTCAACCTTTTAATCCCTGCCTGGCATTTCATAATGTGGGTGTGTCAGTCCCCTACTGATGGACACTTAGATGGGTCCACTTTTATGCACAACATTTGAAGGTTATCTCTGTCCTTTGCCCTTTGCCCTTTACCTGATTATTTCCTTGGGATGAAATTCTGGAAGTGGCTGGGAGAGTGGAGGGTGGTGGGCCTTTGTGTCCACTGGTATGGGACTGGGGAGAGAAGGAGATTAGAGGAAGGTATGTGGGGGGTTGGGAGCAAGGAGGATGGCATTATTGCAGCATCTGCAAAGTCAGCAAGAAGAACAAGCATGTGGGATGTTCTTCCAGTTTTGGGGGCAGACTACAGAGCCCTCAGTGCAGGTGGTACCATCTCTGTCCTCTTATCTCAGCCCCCCCCTGCCTTTCACATGGGTTACTCAGCAGTTGTCAACAGCAGAAATCACCCCTCAAACCCTGTCTCCCCAATTCTCTTAGTCTTCAGGTCTTCAGGAGCAGTTTACATGATACAATTGCGAGCAAGTCAAGCTCTTTCCCTCAGGGAACTCGGGTTAGCAGTGATGACAGAAATAAGCTGACAATCATTAGAAAAGTGTAGCAAATGCTCTGATGGTATGAAGTGAGGAGAAACTAGAGAGGCAGCTGGCCATGTATGTAGAGTGAGATGGGCAGCCCATCCTGGGGTGGGGGCAGCTGTTCCCCAAGACCTGTGCCTGTCAACAGAACTCAGGGATGCTCTCAGCTGCCTTCCTCCATCCACTCCACTCTGCAGACCTGGGACCTTCACTCAGGCTCCCTCTCAGTCACATCCCACTTCCATTTGCCAGAACTCTGCCTGTCCAAATTTTGGGTATATATATCAGTAATGATATATGCCTCAGCACCTTCAGTGACACATTCTATTCTCCCTGAAAACATAGTTCTTACACCATTAACTTTGAAACAATCACAAACTTATAGAAACTTACAAATAGAGAACCAATAATATTTCCTTTTTTTTTATATTATAATTTTTTTTTCTTAAACAATACTTAGATTACATAAATGTTACACAAAAATTGTAGGGATTTGCATGTGCCCCCCTCCCATTCCTCCCACAACCTCCCACATAAACATCCTTCATTAGTGTGGCACATCACCTGCAATAGATATACACATCTTGGGGCTTTGCCACTAAGCATGGACCATAGTTCACATTGTAGACACACTCTCTCACACACAGTTCTGCATGTTATATGATGATATAAAATGGCCTATATCTGTCATTGCAATGTCACTCAGGATAATCCCAAAGTCCTGAAAAAGCCCCTGTATTACAACTGCTTTTCCCTCTCTGCCCACCATTAAGGTGGCCACTTGCTCCACATTAATTTTGTAATTACTTCCATTGCATGAATCACAATATGTCTATAACAGAATACCAGTAAGTCCACTCTAGTCCATAGCTCTTCCCCCAATCCTGAGGAGTCTGAGATGGTGATGTCCACTCCACCTCCAAGTGAGAGGGGGCTTATATCTCATGGATAAGATGGATGGGATTATCCTGCCTGCAGCTGCAGACTCTCTCCATTCCCTAGGATGGCCGTTGTCCATCATCATCTCCCGACCAGGTGTCCAAGGTGAGTCCGTTGAGCTGTAGAGTAAGAGTTGGATCTCCACCAAGATTCTGGGCCCAGCTGGCACATGGAAGGCCCAAAGACTCTGATCTCTGTAAGTATACCAACAAACTCTGGCACCACATATAGGTTTGAATAGAAGGGACAAATAGACCATGTACAGGGAAGACATATTTGGGTCCAACTCTGTCACTCTCAGGAGCAAGGATTCCAAAGTAGGGCCCACTGATAAGGTGCAAAACCCTGGGGCTATCTGCCCTGATATAGGACCTGGGTGTCTCCAGAGCCCTCAGGAGCCCCTCTGTTTGGGGTGTATACACATTGGTGCCTATGAGGTCCTATTGAGATGTGCATAAGAGTTACCTCTGGGATATCCTCCCAACTCACTTTGATGTCTCTTAGCCATATGAACTCATTTGTCTTTACCTTTTCCCCCTTTTATTCGAGGTCATTTTCCAGTTGTGTTGCCCATTGGCACTTGTTAGTAATCCCTCATTGTCAGGGAGGCTCATCCCTGGGAGTTATGTCCCACACTGGGAGGAAGGTAATGCATTCATATGCTGAGTTTGGCTTAGAGAAAGGCAATGTTTGAGCAACAAGGAGGCTCTCAGGAGGCAACCCTTAAGCACCCTATAACAATAGGCTAAGTTTCAATTTCAAGAGCAAAGACTCATAAGGCTAGTCATCAATAACAAGAGCCCATCAGTGGATCATCCTCCTTTGCCAGACACTGCCCCTACACTTGGGGGATTGTTGCTACTCCCTTGGAGAATATGGCAGAGCACTCCAAGATAGGAAATCAGTATTCTCTCATTTATTGAGTGGTTCTCCACCCACTGTGACCATGCCCCTTGAGCATTTGAACAATTTTATATACCTTTTATATATGTTCAGGTATACTTCCTCCCATGCACCCCCCATCCCTGACACCCTCCACGAATGTTCCTCTCCCACCCCAGTTGTAACTCTTCTGTGATCCAAAGCTTCTTTAAAGACGAAGCCAATACAGCTGTCAAATACAATTAATAGCAAAATGAAATAATAATGACATTTAAATGTAACAGATAAAATACATGAAAACTTAAAAAAAAACTGAAAATAAAATAAAATTAAAGGATTGGGTTATTCAAAAAATGAGAAAAAATTTTTTAAAAATTACAAATTTTTTTTTTGACATTTTGCCTTTTATCACTGCAATATCTGGTATCCAGTCTGTACCATGGCACCTTCCGCCTCTCGCTCCCCAGTGTCTCACTATTTTTCATTTAATTTTCAAAGAAGTTTTAGGTCACAGCAAAGTCAAACACCGAATACAAGACACTCTCACATACCCAAACTCCTCCCCCTTTCCTCACCCCATATTAAAACCTTTTTGTATGTGGATGGTAGCATTGTTATAACTGAAATACAGATAGTGAAACATAGCTAATAAACATTGTCAATGGTTTACAATATGGTTTACATTTTAGATCATACACTTTTATAAATTTTGATGATATTTACCATATCCTTTGTCCATCACTGTAAGGTAATGAAAAACATTACCACTGACCACTAAATACTCCCTGTGTGATCTATTGTGTTCCTCCCTCCTCATCCCACCAGGGCCCATGATGACCCCCTGGCTTGACTCATTGAATACAAGATTCCTAGTTACATGCAACAAGAGGTCATGACAACTGGTTTGTCCTCCACTATAAGTACTGCCCTTGCTCTTAAGAGATGCCCACCTGTCTATTTCTGCTCTCCCCTCAGTATCCTGGGTATTGTAACCCATGCTTCCCAAACTACCCACCTGTCAACCCTGCACCACCCAACCCAATATATCAGTACCCTCCTGTCCTATCCCTTCAATACACAACTATACTCTATCAGCTTACCATAGGTTACATCTACATGGGTGATGGCTCACAACTTTCTCTTTCTTGTACACCTATCTTTCAGACAAATAGTTCTCAGACACTGCTCAATTTCCTTAATTCATATCAGTGAGGTCATGTACTGTTCATCCTTCAATGCCTGGCTTGCTTCACTCAGCATAAGGTCTTCCAGATTCATCCATGTTATCCTGTGTGTTAGCACTTTATTCCTTCTTAAAACTGAGAAATATTCCATTGTAAGTATGTACCACATTTTGTTTATCCATTCATCTGTTGATGGACACCGGGGCTGATTCCAATTTTTGGCAATAATGAACAATGCTGCTTTGAACATTGGTGTTCATGTCTTTGCTTTCAGTTCTTCTGGGTATATACCAAGCAGTGGAATCGCTGGATCATATGGAAGATCTATAGTTAGTTTTTTGAGGAACTGCCAAAATGTCCTCCATAGTGGCTGGACCATTCCACAATCCCACCAGCTGTGGATGAGGGTTTCCATTTCTCCACATCCTCTCCAACACTTATAGTCTGCTGTTTTTTTAATAGCCGCCATTCTAATGGCTGTAAAATGGTATCTCAATGTAGTTTTGATTTGCATTTCTCTAATAGCTAGAGATGTTGAGCATTTTTTTCATGTGCTTTTTAGCCATTTGTATTTCTTCCTTGGAGAAGTATCTTTTCAGGTCACTTGCCCATTTTTTAAATGAGTTGTTAGTCTTTTATTTTCGTTGTGTAAGATTTCTTTATATATGCAGGATATTAGGCTCCTATCAGATATATGGTTGCCAAATATTTTCTCCCATTGTGTTGGCTGCCTTTAAATTTTCTTGATAACATCCTTTGAGGTGCATAAGTTTTAATTTTGAGGAGATCCCATTTATCTATTTTTTCTTTTGCTGCTGTGCTTTGGGTGTGAAGTTCATGAAACCATTTCCTATTATAAGGTCGTGTAGATGCTTCCCTACATTATCTTCCAAGGTCTTTATGGTCTTGGCTCTTATATTTAGATCTTTGATCCATCTTGAGTTGATTTTCATATAAGGTGTGAGATGGTGTTCCTCTCTCATTGGATATGAATATCCAGTTTTCCATGCACCACTTGTTGAAGAGGCCATTCTCCCCCAACTGAGTGGGCTTGGTGGCCTTGTTGAATATCAGATGACTGTATGTGTGAGGATTTATATCAGGACTCTCACTGTGGTTCCATTGGTCAATGTGTCTATCCTTGTGCCAATACCATGTGGTTTTCACCACTGTAGCTTTGTAGTATGTTTTAAAGTCAGGTAGTGTGACACCTCCAACTTGAGTTTTCTTTTTCAATATGTCTTTGGTGATTCAGGGCCTCTTACCCTTCCATAAAAATTTTGTAGTTAGTTTTTCTAATTCCTGAAAAAATACAGGGTTGATTTTTACTGGGATTGTATTAAATCTGTAGATTAGTTTGGGCAGGATAGACACCTTGATGATGTTTAGTCTTCCTATCCATGAACAGGGAATATTCTTCCATTTATTTAAGTCTTCTTTGATTTCCTTTAACAGTGTTGTGTAGTTTTCTGTATATAAGTCCTTTACATCTTTAGTTAAATTTATTCCTATGTATTTGATTCTTTTAGTTACTAGTATAAATGGTATTTTTTTCTTGATTTCCTCCTCAGATTGCTCATTATTGGTGTACAGAAATGCTACTGATTTGGGGGCATTTATCTTATAGCCTGTGACATTACTGAACTCCTTTATAAGTTTTAGAAGCTTTGTTGTAGATTTCTCAGGGCTTTCTACTATAACATCATGTCATCTTCAAATAATGAAATTTTTGCTTCTTCTTTTCCAATTTGGATGCCTTTTATATCTTTTTCTTGCCTCAGCACTTGAGCAAGTGCTTCTAAGACAATGTTAAATAGGAGTGGTGATAGTGGGCATCTTTGTCTTGTTCCTGATCTCAGAGGGAAGGCTTTTAGGATTTCACCATTAAAGATGATGTTAGCTTTGGGTTTTTCATATGTACCATTTATCATGTTCAAAAAGTTTCCTTCTATTCCTATCTTTTGCAGTGTTTTTATCAGGAAAGGGTACTGTATTTTGTCGAATGCTTTTTCTGCATCTATAGAGATGATCATGTGGTTTTTTTCTTTCAGTCTGTTTATGTGGTGTTTTACATTGATTGATTTTCTTATGTTGAAACATCCTTGCTTGTGGGATGACTCCCACTTGGTCACAGTGTATAATTCTTTTGATATGTTGCTGAATGTGATTAGCAAATACTTTGCTGAGGATTTTAGCATCTAGAGTCATTAGAGAAATTGGTGTGGCATATTCCTTTCCTGTGGTATCTTTGGCTTTGGTATTGGGGTAATGTAGGCATCATAGAATGAGTTAGGCAAGGTTCCTTCTACTTCTGTTTTTTGGAAGAGCTTAAGCAGAATTGGTGTTAGCTCTTTCTAGAATCTTTGGTAGAATTCATCTGTGTAGCCATCTGCTCCTGGGCCCTTCTTAGTTGGGAGGTTTTTGATGACTGAGTCTATTGCATTACTTGTAATTGGACTGTTGAGTTGTTCATCAATTTCTTCTTTCGTCAATGTAGGCTCTTTGTGAGTTTCTAGGAATTTGTCCATTTCCTCTAAATTATCATTCTTGTTGGCATATAATTTTTCAAGGTATCCTCTTAAGATACTCTTTTTTTCGGTGGGATCAATAATGATATTCCCTTCTTCATTCCTTACTTTGTGTATTTGCATCTGTTCTCTCTTTTTCTTTGTTAGTCTGGGTCTTCTCAAAGACCCAGCTTTTGGTTTTGTTTATTTTTTCTAGTGCTTTCTTATTTTCTATTTCATTTTGTTCTACTCTAATCTTTGTTATTTCTTTCTTTCTACTTCCTTTGGAGTTAGTTTGTTGTTGTTTTTCCAATTCCTCCAGGTGTGCAGTTAGGTCTCAATTTTAGCTCTTTCTTCTTTTTTAATATATGCCTTTATGTCTATGAATTTCCCTCTCAGTACAACTTTGGCTGCATTCGATAGGTTTTGATATCTTGTTTTGTCATTTTCATTCAATTCAAGGTAGTTACTAGTTTCTTTTGAGATTTCCTCCTTGACCCACTGTTTGTCTAAGAGTGTGTTGTTTAGCTTCCATATCTTTGTGCCTAATCTGGTTCATTGGCCCTTATGATTTCCAATTTCATTCCATTGTGGTCAGAGAAATTACTTTGTATAATCTCAATCTTTTTGAATTCATTGAGAGTTGTTCTGTGGCCTAGCATGTGTTCTATCTTGGAGTATGATCCATGTGCACTTGAGAAGAATGTATATCCTGCTGTTTTTGGGTGTAGTGTTCTGTATATGTCTTTTAGGTCCAGGTCCTCTAATGCATTATTCAGAGTCTTTGTTTCTTTATTGATTCTCTGTCTAGATGTTCTGTCTAATGGTGATAATGGTGTATTAAAGTTCCCCACTATAAGTGTAGAGGCATTTATTTCTCCACTTAGTTTTTCCAGTGTTTGCCTCATGTATTTTGAGGCACCCTGATTAGGTGTATAAATATTTATGATTGTTCTCTTCTCTTGGAAGATTAGCCTTTTTACTAATATATAGTGTCCATCTTTGTCTCTTACAATAGTATTGTATTTAAAATCTATTTTGTCTGATATTAGCATAGCTACTCCTGCCCTTTTCTGGTTATTGTTTGCTTGTAAAATTGTTTTCCAGCCATTCACTTTCAGCCCCCTTGAATCCCTGGGTCTAAGTTGGGTTTCTTGTAGACAACAGATAGATGGGTCATATTTCCTTATTCATTCTGCCAATCTGTGTCTCTTGACGGGTGAGTTTAATACATTAAAATTCAATGTTATTACTCTCAATGAATTTCTTACATCAGCCATATTTTCTTTGGTTTATGTATGTTATATGTTGTTTTTATTTCTCTTTTTGTCTTTTTAGTTATTCTTACACTCTCCTCCAACTCTCTTTCTCCTGTTTTTTCCTTTCAACCTGTAGAACTTCCTTTAGTATTTCTTCAAGTGCAGGTTTCTTATTGGCACTTGAAATTCTCTTAATTTCTGTTTATCTGTGGATGTTTTGAACTCTCCATCATTTTCAAATGCCAGCTTTGCTGGATAGAGAATTTGTGCCTGGACGTTTTTTTCTTTTAGTACCTTTACTATGTCATACCACTGTCTTCTTGCCTCCATGGTTTCAGATGAGAAATCAGCACTTAATCTTATTGTGCTTCCCTTGTATGTGATGGTTTTCTTTTTCTCTTGCTGCCTTGAGTATTTTCTCTTTGTCTTGAGCATTGGACATTTTGATAATTATATGTCTTGGAGTAGGCCTGTTGGGATTTATACTGTTTGGGTGCACTGTGATTCCTGGACATGTCCACCCATCTCCGTCAATTGGGTTGGGAAGTTTTCATCCATTATTTCCTTCAACACTCCTTCTTTTCCCTTTCCCTTCTCTTCTCCTTCTGGGATGCCTATAATGTGTATGTTTGTGCATTTCGTGTTGTCAGTTAAATCCCTGAGTCCCTGTTGGATTTTTTCCATAAAGTGTCTGTTTCAGTTTGCTAAAGGCTGCCAATGCAAAATACCAGAAATGGTTTGTCTTTTATATGGGAATTTATTAAGGTAAAAACTGATGATTCTGAGGCTGTGAAAATGTCCAAATCAAGGCACCATCAGAGAGGCTGTCTCACCAAAGGTCAGCTGCTGTCAATCCTAGACTCCTGCCATGTGGCAAGGCCACATCAGGCTAGTCTCTGCCTTCTCTTCTAGGCTCACTTTCTCCCCAAGCTCAGCTGTTGGCACTCAAGCATATGGCTCATCTCTCCCTGTTCCTCCCAACCTAGTGGCTCCAACTTCAGCTGCTCTGCCAATTTCAGCTTCCAGCCTCTCTGTTTCTCAGGGTTTCTGTGACTGGGGGTGATCCTGGAGTCATCTCTCACATGTCGGAGTAAAATGACAGGTCTCTTTCTCTGTCTCTGCTTTCAGTCCTCCATTTATATAATACTCCAGAACAAGGGCCAAGGGAGGAATAGCACAGAGGTGATGCTGGGCCCTCCAGGTACCCTGGTTAGTGGCTCCTGATTTCAGTGATCCCATTACTGATAGTGCTCAGTGCTCATCAAATCACCTGATTAGCATGAGACAACAATCTTCTCCACCATAAAGTTACCCTTTTCCTCTTTGTATAAGTATTTTTTAGGCAGGAGTGCTCGTGTAACTATGTAAATATTCTATTTTTTAATCAAACTTTATGTATGTTTGTATGTATGTGTATTACATGTTTGATTCAACATGGATTTAGGCATTCCAATTCAATAGTTAATAGTCAGTTCATATCATTACTTATTCTAATCCTCCAATTTTTTGATTTGGCCAATAGGGGCCCCATGAGCTGAAGTCTTTCCTTTTGATGGATCCCCTTGATTCCTTGAGCCCTTCCTTACTTTCTAGCAATATGATGCTGTAAGCTCATGTTTCACTTTTCTTGCTGCAGACCTGGAATCAGCCATTTCTCCAAGGAGCCCTGGTTCCTGTCAGTGGAGAATGTGTCCAGACACCAAGGTCTGGATGCTGGCTGTGCTCCTTGCTGCTGGGTGGTGGTGGCTCCCAGATCCTCTCAGTGCAAAGCCCCTGGGTGTGGGCAGCCTGAAGGAGCAGCTTGGGGAGCTGGGTCTGGCTGGCATGTCTGAGCCTGTGGCCTGGGTGAGGATGTGCTTGAGATGCTCCTTCCAGGAGTGCACATGAGCTTCCTTTGTGGAACTTTTTATTTTAAAGCCCAGGAGGGGAATGCCCTGAGCTTCCTTTGTGGAACTTTTTATTTTGAAGTCCTTTCAATCTTATAAGAAATTTGTAAAAATAATAGAAAATCATACAGAGAATTCCAACACATCCCACATGCAAATACACAGATTCACCAACTTTGACTATTTTGCCACATTTGGTGCATCATCCTATCTATTTTTCTATTTTCTAAACATTTGAGAGTAGGTGGTATACATAACCAGAGGGTTTTGGCTGATTGAGGGCCTGGAGAAGAACCCACAGCCTGAGGAGCTGCCTGTGTGTAAGTGGGAGGTGTGTGTGCTAGTGTTTGTGTGTGTACATGTGGGCAGGGAGTACACTGGGCCTGGGCCTCATGTTAATATGAGATGTTCCTTCAGAGTCTCACAATCCCACTTGCAAGCCCCACCATGAGCCTACCAACACCTGCCTAATCTCAGGCAAAGGCCAAAGTCACACATAGTTTAACAAAACAAAGCCAACTCACACAGGGCAACACAGAGAAAACAGAAATATGGTCCAATTCCATTTTGTTCATTTTCTTTCTATAAGGGTCTCCATTAGCTGCTCAAAGGGAAAGCTTCTCTTTTATGTCATTAATATAGTAATTATAATTATATTTAGATACAATGCATTGCTTTTTGATAAACATTTTTTTTCATTAGAATGGTGCAGGATTACAGAAAAATTATGCAGAAAATACAAAGTTCCCAAATACCCCCCTCTTATTACCTACCCCCTTCATTAGTTGGTACTTTTGTTATAATTGATGAAAGAATACTCTTATAATTGTTCTGTTACCTGTAGTTCAAAGTTTACATTGGTGTTCACTCTTTGTGTTGCATAGTCTGTGGTTTTAAAGAACTTTCATTGTAGTAAGGTATATACAAACTAAAATTTCCCCTTCTAACCCCACTGAAGTATATAGTTCAGTCTATTGATAGTGTTCATAATTTGTACTGCCATCACCACTATCTAGTCCCAAGTTTTCTATCCTGAACAGAAATTTTGTACCAATTAAGCATTAACTCCCCATTCCCTAACTCCACCCATCTGCTGTTAAAATGTGTTCTAGTTTCTGACTCTACAATTTTGATTGTTCTAATTATTTTATATTGCTGAGGTCATACAATCTTTGGCCTTTTGTGATTGGTTTATTTGACTCAACATGATATCTTCATGGTTCATCCATGTTTTCATATGTATCAGAACTTTATTTCTTTTTATGGCTGAATAATAAATATTCCATAACACACACATATATACACACATTTGGTTTATCCATTAATCTGTTGATAGACACTTGGTTTGCCTCCATCTATGGGCATTTGTGAATAATGTCAATGTGAATATTGTTGAGAAAATACCTGTTCAAGCTCCTGCCTTCAGTTTTTTTGTTGTACCTAGTAGTACACCAAATAATATGGTAATTCTGTTTAACTTTCTGAGGAAGCACCAAACTATCTTCTAGTTTGGTCATTTGTATATCTCCTTTGGAGAAAACTCTATTTAAGTCCTTTGTCCATTTTTAATTGGGTTGTTTGTCATTGTGTTATTGAGTTGTTTGATTTTAAAATATATGTTCTGGATATTAAACCCTATTGGATATGTGGTTTCCAAATATTTTCTTCTATTCTGTAGGGTACCTCTTTATTTCCATGATGAAGCCCTTTGGTGCACAAAGTTTTTAATTTTGATGAACTCTCATTTATCTATTTTTCATTGTTGCTTGTGTTTTTGGTGTAAAGTCTAAGAAACCATTGCCTATCAGAAGGTACAGAAGATGCTTCTCTATGTTTTCTAGGAATTTTATAGTTTTGGTTATTATGTTTAGATCTTTGACCTATTTTGAGTTGGTTTTTGTATATAGTTAACTAATTTGCATTTGGATGTCCAGTTGCCTTAACACCATTTGTTGAAGTGACTATTCTTTTCCCATCAAGTGGACTTGGCACCTTGTCAAAAATCAGAAGGCCATAGATGTGAGAGTTTATTTCTGAATTCTCTATTTGATTCCATTGGGCTATATATCTTTCCTTGTGCCAGTACCATGCTGTGTTGATTACTGTGTCTTTTTATTAAGTTTCCAAATAAGGACGGTTAAGTCCTCCAACTTCTTTCATTCTTCTTTGTCAAGATAGTTCTGACTAGGTCCCAGGATCAGTTCCTAGTGCTGCCTAAAGAGAAGACAAGTAGACACAGAAGAACATACAGAGAGCAGACAGCAAGAGCAAAACAACAGTGTGTGTGGGGGAGAAATCAATCAATCAATAAATCTTTAAAAAAATATGCATGGAATGTTTGTGCATCATAAATACTATGGACAGAATTTATGGGAGTCTCAACTCATGAGATATGTTATTTAAGCAAAAGTTCTAATTTGGACAGCTTGGAGTAGATTTTGGAAACAAAAGTAAGACTTAACTACCTCCAGTTACTTTCCACTTTTGTGTAAAAAATTGAAAGAAATGCCAAAAGTAGTTTTTTTACAGTTTTCTTCTTGAGAATTACTGGTAGTGATCTTCCTAGAGCACAGAAAAAATAGTTTATGTGTGAAATCTAAATTTACTCATGAGGGAATGTTAGGTTTAAATACTCCTCTTATTGAGTCCTTAAATAGTTTTGGAAATGCCTTATCTCATATGTTGATCATTCATATTTAAATCAAATATTTATTGAGCATCTACTATATGCCAGATGCTAAGGAGATGCAAGATTTTGCACTGGGGCATTTAGATGAATAAGACAAAGGTCCTTCTTTTAAGGGACTCATTCATAGGACAGGCAATAGAGGCATGAAAATAATTATGATTTAACATAATAGGTATTACTGACAGAAGCAGTTGAAAAAGCACACATTTGTTCTTGGGTATGCAAGGTGAAAACAACTTCATGGAGGAGGAAAAAATTCAGACTAACCTTGAAGGCTGCCTATAAGGAAGCTAAGGATAATCAGGGCAGCAGTAACCACTAAGGTACCAAAGAACATTAGCATGCTTGTGACTACACTTAGGTATATTTTCAAGGAAAGTGTGTGTGCAAAAGCAGCAACAGAAGGTGAATTTCTAGGCAGAGACAAACAATGAAGGACCATGGACGGCATGCTAAGAAATGCTTACTTTATTGTTTTGGCTCTTGAAATAAACAAGGTGTGTGATGATGAGGGTCTAAAATTTGTGATTTGCAGTGAGACTATCAATGGCTTGACAGTTATTTAACCTCTCTCATTTGCTCATTTCTTCATTTGGGGTTAACATAATACTATCTTTCAATGAATAGTAAATGAGTTAATGTATGTTCAAGGTTGAAAGTTGCATATGGTAACCAGTGAACTCCCTTTTTCTTCTATCTTTCCACTTCTATTCACCTTCTTCAGCTCAAGCCTCACTTTTTTCTAAAAGCTTGCCTTGGTTTTGTTTTCCTTTTATACATTCCTGTGGCATAAAGGTGATGACTCTTCAGCTGCTATTGAACAAATATTTGATGATTGATTAAATATTTATTACTCTGTTCCTAAGTTAAAAATAGCATTCAGTAAGTGGGTTTAATAAGGTAAGCAAAAAAATTTTGACAAACTTGAACAAAGGACAAGAGACAGATGTTGATATTTACAAATGTATAATTAAGACAAATGGAACTTAAGTTATATTATGAGACTTAAGTTATATTATGAGAGTTCAACATTAGCTATAAAAGAGTATTTCCTTAAAAAAATTCTGAAAATAAAACTGCTTTATACAGGGAAAATTGTTGTGTAAGATCATATGGGCTTGTTTGATGTCCTTCCATCTGTAAACTTTTGACTGCTTCCCCTTCCACAAAAGAGAAGCCAGGCCTGAAGTTGGTCCTTGGATCCAGGCAGTTTTCACATGAGTTGGGTATAAAACACCTCATTACAACCAAAATGGTGTAGCAGCTGTACTATTCTGTGGGTAAAATGTGAATGTATTCTTTACAGCATGCATTTATTTTAGTTGGTTTTATGCAATTTGCATGCAACTTTCTCTAAAGTGTGCATTTTAAGATTATAGGATATTATAGATGTAAATTTAATGAATTCATGAATATCTTCATATAATCAAAATAAATAGAAACTCGTGAGTATTATAAAAGTCTGTGTTATTTTTGGAACAACTTTTTTGGAAGTAAAAGTAACATTTTAGCAAAAATAAAAGCAGACCCTGAATGCTTTAAATGTTTGCCTCCAAATTTTTGAAAGAATTCCAAACATGGCAAAGGACATTCTTCCATACAGAGGGAATATGCTGCTATATTTCCCATTAATATTATTGGGCTCTAATGACTAACACTCTGCCTAATAGCTCAGCTACATTTTTTATTTATGACTCACAATTGTTTGCTTCTTTTATCCCTTCCCATTTTTGCAAAAAGTTTTATAAAACTAGAAGAATCATTTGATATAGCAAATAACACACTTGCTTTTAAAACTCATTAGTTTTAAGGAAAATATTAGCCAAGGAAAAATATTTTCCAGCACTCTTTTTAACAGAAGCTCTTACCCAAAGTAAACTGCAGTGAGCCTGAGTCATTCAAGGGTTAACAAATGTTGGCTTCCAGTGTTTGAGGTGCAAATTTTCTTTTCAGTCCAGTGCAGGGAGTCACACCAATCCTGGTTCTACTGCAGAGCTTCTTTTCTAAGCTTTGTGAGCTCTGGACTCAGGGGGAGCAAGGAAGTCCAGATGAGTTTCTCACAAAGTCAACAAAGAAACTTTTCCATTTGAAGAGTGGTGATAGCCACACAGGTTTTCATGACCATGTAATTGGGAGAAAGAGGAGAAGGGGAAGGGAACAAATGCAAGCCCTTCAGGTCTTGGTGAAACATGCTACAATGGCATTCCTTTGCTGATTTTTCTTTGCTATTAAAACTGATATACAATTCATAAGTTTTCCTATTTACAGGATGAACTGGAAGACTCAGGATTAAGAAAGGATTTCTGGCACCATGACAAGATGACTTAGAAAGTTGTTTTGTATTAGTTCACTTATAACTTCCAATAAAATGATTACTTTTCAGCAGGAGCTAAATAAATGTGTTGGGGGAAAACAGAGCCAGAGGAATTGAAACACATGTAGAAATGTCTAAATGTAAGAGCCATTCTAACCAAAGAACAATGGAGCAATGACTCCTTTTAGGAATTTATTTGCTGCCCAGTCCCATGGGCAGAGTGAGGATGGCCTACACTCAGTGATACCTCTACTTTTATTTATAGAATGGCTCTCTAATACTGAACCATTTTCTTTTCTGCAGACTATTCTTAGGCTGGTTAAGATATAAACTTTCATACCCCTTTTAAAAAATGAGATTGGTACACAGGGTAAGTGCCCTAACACACATTAAGTGTGCACACAGGTAGTGCCCTATCCAGATTGGGTAAAGATGTTCTTCATGATGACTACTCTAGGGAGTTTCAATTGTTTCAAAACCTGTTTTTAAAATTTTTAAGTCATTTGAACCATTCATTTGCATCTTATACAATAAATAAATGTGCCGTTTGTTAAATAAGACTATACTTTTGTTCTGTTGCCCCTTGTTTTCTAGAATATTTTTTAAAATTATTTTGCTGGGAATGATGATTGCTATTTTTTCCCAATCCATATATATTTTATCAGGTACCTTTGTGATCAAATTCAGAATAATGCACCCAACCAGATTTTGGAACAAACTCCCTCTTTATAGGAATTTAGCATGTGAGGTTGAGTTAAATAACATGGCATTTTAAGCAATTATATTAGACATTAGTAAAATGTGTTGCCATATTTTGATTTGCAGGCCAGACATGAACTTCTTTTTACATTTGGAGACTTTTTATGTAATAGCCATACTCTGTTAAGATGATTTAAATTTTCTTTTAAACTGAGAAAAAAGCTGTAAAAAGTAAAAGAGATAGAAACAATAATTTAGGAACTAAGTAATTTTTTGTTAGTAAGGTATAGTTTTGAGCTGCTTTTGTTGACTTTCAGCTGCTACATATCTGATTAACTAATATATCTCTATGTTTTTGTTTCCTTGGCTGCTCAAGCAAATACCATGCAATTGGTTTTCTTAAACAATGGGATTTTATTATCTCACAGTTTTATGGCTAGGAAAATCCAAATCAAGGCATCATCAAAGTAATGCTTTCTTCCTGAAAACCTGTCATCTGGGACTGCCTGCCAGTGATCCTTGGTCCTGGGTTCCTTTGTCACATGGCAATGCACATAGTGGCCTCTCCTGGACTCTCCCTTCTCTTCCAGATATTGCTCATTTTCATCTTCTTGCTTCCCATTGCTTCTTATCTCTATCCACATTTTATTCTGCTTTTAAAAGACTCCTGTAATAGGATTAAGATTCATCCTGCTTGAGTTACTTAACTGAAGTAACCTCATCAAAAGTCCTACTTACAATGAGTTCACACACACAGGAATGGATTAAGTTTAAGGACATGTTTTTCTGCAGTACATAGCTTCAAACTACCACATTGTAATCGATGTATTAGAGTTAAAAGGAAAAGAAGAATTGGAGCACATTTTTGTGTACTGTTGTTTCCCTTTTACTTCTATAGTTAATCTCCACATTCTTTTAATTCTAGTAGTTGGAGTACATTGATTGTAAGGCATGTGGAACAGAAACCAGCACAATAGAAACAAGGCCTTAGACCAGAAAGTTTAGTGTCTCTTTTAATTGAGGATGAATAATGTTTTGAAATATTAGTTATATTTTTCATTTAATATTTTCCCCCTTTGGTTCCCTATGTGGGCAAAAAATTGCCTGGAAGTGCTCATCAATTATATTTCTAAAAAACAAAGATTTTAGGTGAACTTAGAATGTTTGAAGAGATGGAAAATGATAATAAAAAGCAGCTTGCTGGGAAAAGTGGTTTGGTTTGGCATAAGCAGATTAGAGAGAGGGGCATTCCTGGGTAGGGAATAAAGAGAAGAAAGAGTTGAGTAATGGGAAGCCAAGCATATCTTACTGTTGGTGGTCAAGGAAGACACATAAAATTTAATCAAAGCAAACAATACTAAACAAAAAATTGAGATACCTCAATATGGTAAAGAAGCAGAGTTGCAAAACATATAGATAAAGGAGAGGAGATATTATTGTGATATTATTGTGAAAGATGACCAATGAATAGAGTTCCTCTACCTGTAGACTAATACAAACACACACACAACACACATGCATGCATTTTGTCACTTCATAGAATAGAATATATGGAACATAGGGCACTTTGGGGGCATTAAAATTGTTCTGCATGATCTTACAATAACAGATACAGGCCATTTTAAATTTCATCAAAACCTGTAAAAGTGTATGGATCAAAACATAAACCATAATGTAAACCATTGGCCATGATTAGTAGCAATGCTTCAATATTTGTGCATCAATTGTAACAAATGTACCATCTGCATGTAAAATGTTAATAGGGGAGAGTGGAAAAGGGGGAGTGCATTGGGTATATGGGAATATACCTATATTTTCTATGTAACTTTTCTGTAACCTAAGGCTTCTTTGAAGATAAGGAAAAAAAAAAATAAGACACTGGGGGAATATATGGAAGAAATTGTCACTGTACATACAAGACAACAGATCTTAAAGTGATGAAAGATAATGTCTAACATTTTTATATTATTTCAATTTTTTAATATTATTTCAAGAACAATACATTAACATCAAAATTAAGTTGATACCACAGAAATGGCATATTCCTCTATAGCTGTGATTTTGTCCTGGAATTCATAGCCTCCACATGATATTTTAATGTATCAGGGCTTTAGAGGTGATGAATGAGAACAACTTAGCTATCATTTATCAGCATTGAATTATCTGCAAAAAGGCTTTTCTTTTAATTGCATAACCTACCATTGAATTTTGATATATACAGTGTAAATATATTTGTTGATACTATTTACTTGAGTATAGTAAGTATATGCAATATATACATAGTAGTAAGTATATTTAGCAGTAGTTCATATTGCAATAATTACATTCAATAGGATATGAAAAAGGAGAATCTAAGTAAAACTGGAAGGCTTAGGGAAAATTTCCCATTTCTCAGAAGATGTTATTTAAAGGATGAGTAACTAATTCCAGGTGAATGGGATAATGCTGAATATTCAGAAAGGAAGGAAAAAATTAAAAGTGAAAGTATGGTCAGTATTGGGAACCATGAGATATTTAGTTACGCTGGATGAAGGAGCAGGTATGGTGACGCATCCTGAGAATCCATGACTCCCACTACCCTGTGATGCTTGCCAAGACGGTCTCAGCAGATGACCCAGGTTTTCTCATGGGAGTTGGTGAGTAATGATGTAGTAGGTATCATAACTTCAAGTAGCAGTACCCCGCTTCCATCAAATCAATTGAGAAATAGGGAAGTTATAGGTAGCAATAAAGATCATGGATATTAGAAAGGAAAGGTAGAAAGGGAACAAGAACATTTGGGGAAACTTTGTGCCCTTTCTCCATCTAACTAGACAGAGTAATTGTCATAGATGTTGCCTATGTTTCAAAGTCCCTTGAGGAGAGAGGGCACTTAAAAGTTCTTTTGCTTTGATTTTCTGTTGGATTTAGTCTGACTGTTGTAATGTAAGTCATCAAAATGTAAAATAAACAAAATTTTAGACCTCACACTCTCATGTGCAGGTGGCTGCTCTTACAGGAAATGGTAATATCCCAAGTGTTAAAAGTTGTTTTCTGTGCCTACTTTAGCATTCAGGGAAGAAGCACCTAACAACAAACTAAAAATAGCAAAAAGTTTATACCCTCATAATCTTGATATTAATCAACTACACAACAAAACATTCCTTTTTTGTCTTCAAAAGTTTCTTATGGTCTTTAAATGTAAAGTAAAATTAATACATTACCGATAGTCTGACAGATTTTACATCCAAGAACTATGGAATTATTTAGACAGTATTGTCTAATTTCCTTAGAGAGGTAGGGCTCTTGCAACTTTGATTCATGGAAAAAGTGACTATTCTATATATACATATTATAAAAATAATAAGTTTAAGGTTACGGTTATTTGTTCATGGGTTAGACTGCTCTTTTATTTTGTGTGGGTTTTTTTTTGGGGGGAGGGGTAAAGTTTTCCTCTTAAGCTTGATTTATCAATTAAACTTGAGATCAGATTAGCACCAAGCACACATTTTAGGAAAATAAAGTGAAATCATTCTTGCTTACATTTTATAGCTGTGCAACAAAAAAATTAAAACTTCACTCACTGCTATTTAAAAGAAATTCTTCTATGCAAGAATTTCCAATTAGGCCACCTTTTAGATGTTAGAGGAGATGCAAGATTAAATCTGCTTACAAAATGATGTGGAAATACTCAAGATCCCTTTGCTTTAATATTCTGATAATTGGCAGATTTTCTCTTTGTCTTGGGCATTTGACTTTCTTATTAGTATGGTCTATTCCAGTTTATTCAGATGGGAGTATATTGTGCTTCTTGGACACAGATATCTATGTCCTTCAACAGGGTTGGGGGATTTTTTACCACTATTTCTTCTAATATTCCTTCTGCCCCTTTTCCCTTCTCTTCTCCTTCTGGGACACCCTTAACATTTAGGTTTGCATGTCACCTGCTGTTGTTTAGTTCCCTGAGATCTTGTTCAATTTTTTCCATTCTTTTCTTCATCTGTTCTTTTTTATGTTTACTTTCAGAAGCCATTTCTTCAAGCTCACCAATCCTTCTGCCTCCTCAAATCTACTGTTATATGATTCCAGTCTATTTTTTATTTCATTTACTGCACCTTTCATTCCCATAAGATCTTCTATTTTTCTATTTATGCTCTCAAATTCTTCTTTGTGCTCATCCAATGTCTTCTTAATATCCTTAATCTCTTCAGCCATCTCACTGAATTTATTAAGATTTGTTTGAACATCCATGACTAGTTGTCTCAACTTCTTTATATCATCTGGAGGCTTATCTTTTTCCTTTAACTGGTCCATATCTTCCTGTTTCTTGGTATGGATTGTAATTTTTTTATCGGTTTCTTGGCACCTGGCTTACTAGATGTATTTATTCTGGGCAAAATTTCTCTTTTTAATTTCTTGTACTCTCTCCCTTGTTGATTGTGCAGTAGGAGCCAAGGATGTAGTTGGTGCTATAAGCTGTGGAGGTTCAAGCTGCCCATATTGCTCCAGGGTCAAATGAAGCTACTCCTACCTTTCTCCTTTGACAAGGATAGGGACAGAGCCATAGCTATGTGTAATAATCCAAATCATGCAGGGCTAGACTTCAGTTGCCCAGAGAGACTGAGGAAGCTTCAGGTCCCTTCCTCTCCTGCCTGGGGTATGGATGGAGCTGCAGGTGTGGGCAGCAATCTATGCCATGTGGGTCCAAAATGACCGCAAATGCCCCAGTAGACTTCTATTAAGTCTGTGCCAGCTAAATGTACCTGAAGTTACATGGAGAGGCTCATGCAGGTCCTGCCATCTTTCTTCCTGCCTGAAGTGTGGCTGAAGCTCAGGCTAGGGCTGCAGTCTTATCTGGGTGGAAAAAAGCCAGTTCTTACCATCACTATGACTTTCAATCAGTCTGGCTTCCCCTCTTGCTGGGAGTGGAGTCAAAATGGTGGTTACTGGCCTCTTTCTGACTTGGACAGGTTCAAATTTTAGCTGTTCTTAGGATTTTACTATAGCCAGCAGGATTTACTAATCAGTAGCCATAGTTGGTGACCAGCCATCTCTTCCTCCCCTGTTTTTGGGAAATGGAGCTTCCTACTCCAGCCACAGAATAGCTCCTGAGGTGACTTGCACCACCAGATTAGGATGATCACCAGCCTCCATGGAATGGGCTGTATTTTCCCAGAGCGGTTGATGCAGGTCCCACCTGCTTCCTCCTTGCCGGAGGTGGGGTTGGGGCTTAGGCTAGAACTGCAATCCAATCTGTATGGAAGTATCCCGCCAGTCCCCAACAGCACTGTGATTTTCAGTCCATGCCACTTCTCCTCATGCTGGGGGCAGAGTTAAAATGGTGGCTACTGGCCTCTTTCTGACTTGGACAGGTTCAAACTTTAGCTCTTCATAGGATTATACTTTAGCCTACTAAATATACTAATCAGTAGCTTTGGTTGGTACCCAACCATCTCTTCCTCCCCTGTTTTTGGGGAATGGAGCTTACAATTCTAGCCACTGAATAGCTCCCAAGGCAGCTTGTGCCACCAGTGGAGGATGGGCACTGGCTTCTGCAGCACGGGGGGCTCTACTTATGAATCTTCTCTGCAGATGGGCAGTCTCCTCCTTCCATTCTTTCAAGGATGTTGCAGGATGCTCTTCTTCTGGTCTTCTGGAGCCCCCAAACAGGTGCTTTAGGTAGCTCTAAGTGATTACTAATTACTCTGTAGCATGAGGTGAATCTAGGAGCCCCTTACTCTGCCACCATTTGCTGGTTGTCCCCCTAAATTAGTTTTTAATATCACTAAGGAAAATAAAATTTACAAGGGAAAAATATATGGTATTGGAAGCCTCCTCATAAAATTCCCTACTCGGTACTTTGTTATCTACTGAAGGAAATATTGCTTGTATACTGTTGGACCAGCATGATCTGCCCCTTATTATTCCCCATAAGCATCTTTCTTTTCACCCATAATACTCTAGCCGTACAGTGGGCTTCAGCAGTAACTCATGCCCACAATTGGACCCAATGTTGGGTTTGCATAAACCTGCCATCCTTAGGTGATACTGACCTTCCTTGGACTGTCAGTCCTGCAAATTGGGTGGTGTGAAACACCTTCCTGACATGGCAGGATACATCCCATCAACAAGTTTGGAACAAGACCTTCTCTTTTAACACTGAAATCCAGCTGCTGTCTTTCAATGAGACTTGTAATTATATATTTTTTCCCTTGTAAGGGAACAAGTGAGTAAGTCTAAATCTTTATTAGGATATACTGTATATAATGGTTTAGAATAGTTAACAGCTAAATCTGTCACCCTAAATCACATCACCCCTGTCTGTGTTAAACAAGAAAATGGAATCTAAAATATGGGGTGGTTACCCCCTCAAATTATATGATTTCACTGTCAAGCATTAATGATCAATGTTGTGTATGAATTACTAATCACTCCCATAATATTTCACAAGCTCTAAATCATATGCAAAAGCACATAGAACACATTGATAAGTTAACTACTGACCCCCTATCTAACTGGTTTAATTCCCTTTCCTGGCCCTGGTGACATGTCTTCATAGGTCTACTAGCTTTTAGTAAGGGACTTATTATTATTCTGTTGTCTATTATACTGTTGCTGTGGAATATGAATACAATGTGTGTCCTATGGTTAATGCTGGCTGCTGTGTTGGGGTGGATTTTGGGAGCTCAAAGACTGGGGTACCCCCCTTAAATGAAACACAGTCTGAAGCACATAGCTGCCAGTGTAAAATGGACACTTACTAGTTAAAAAGTAACAAACCTCCCCCAAGGAAAAAAAATGTACAAATGGTTCTATAAACTTTAAACCCCTCAAGGCTGTATACTCCTTTCCTATGATAACATCACCAAACACCCCACTTGTGTGCCTCATGTAACTTTTGCAGAAATTCTGTTCTCATACCCTATGGAATATCTTTTTCCTGAGACCCCTTATATTTCTTCTCCTTTCCTTGCTTCTTTGCAGAGCGTGAACCTCATTTTTTGACCAGTTGCCATCAAAAAGCCTCTCCTATTCATAAGTCCAACTAAAGCTCATGTCTAACCATTTGCCTGGCACATTCTTTGGTCCTATGGCTGCCCCAACCTGTGCCCTTCAAAGTTGGGTTAAAACAAGTATATCAGTAAAACATGAACATAAATAAACAGTGAGTGTGTATTAAAGTTGTGAACTTACAAAACAAACATGCACAACATGATACAGGACTTCCATACATCACCCCACAACAAATACCTCGCATTGTTGTGAAACATTTGTAACAAACTATGAAAGAGTATCATCAAAGAATTACTACAACCTATAATCTGTATCTTACCTTTGGTTTATTTTTCTCCCAGCCCACCCTATATTATTTTGTTCATAAACCATATAATTTATCTAAAGTGTATAGAAATGGCATTTGGTATAACCACCAAATTCTGCATTAATCACTTCAATCAATATGAGAACATTTTCATTACTCAAAAGAAAAACAACACAAAACAAACCATCATATCCATATGTTAGCACAACTAATTATAAATCCTATGATGTGCTTTCACCATTTCTATTCATTTACAAACATTTATAAACAACTTTTTACCAATTCAACACAGATTAAACCTCAGGTTTCCATTCTCTACCCACATTATGTTTTCTGATAACTTATATCCTACCTATTAATCCATGAGTTTTCTCATTATATTTACTTCATAATAGCAAAATCATACAAAACTTGACTTTTTGTGATTGGCTTGCTTTACTCAACATAATGTCCTCCAGGTTCATCCATGTTGTCACATGCTCCATGACTTCACTTCTTCTTACAGCCGATATAATATTCCATCTTTTGTATATACCACAGTTTGTTTCTCCATTCATCAGTTGATGGACACCTAGTTTGTTTCCATCTTTTGGCAATTGTGAATATGTCACTATTAGCATCAGTGTGAAGATGTCTGTTCATGTCACTATTCTCAGTTCTTTGGGGTATATACCTAGTAGTAGTATTTCTGGGTCACATGGTAGAGATATATCTAACTTCCTTAGGAAACACCAAATAGACTTCCACAGTGGCTGTACCATTCTACGTTCTTACCAACAGTGAATTAACATTCCTATTTCTCCACAACCTCCAACATTTGTAATTTTCTGTTTTGTTAATAGTGGCCATTCTAGTAGGTGTGAAATGACGCCTCATTGTAGCTTTGATTTGCATTTCCCCAATAGCCAGTAATGTTGAACATTTTTATGTTTTTTCACCATTTGTGATTCTCTTTATAAAAATGTCTATTCAGGTCTTTTGCCCATTTTTTAATTGGGCATTTGTCTTTTCATTGTTGAGTTGAAGGATTTCTTTATATAGCACCCTTGTCAGACCCTTGTAGATGTGTGATTTCCAAATATTTTTCCCATTGTGTAGGCTGCCTTTTTACACTCTTCACAAAGTCCTTTGAGATGCAGAAGTGTTTACTATGTGGTGGTTCCATTTATCTGTTTTCTTCTTTTGTTGCTCATGCTTTGGGTGTAAGGCTTAAAAAACCCCTCCATCATCTACAAGGTCTTGTAGATGTGTTCCTATGTTATTTTCTAGGAGTTTTATGGTCCTGACTTTTATGTTTAGATCATTGATTGATTTTGAGTTGATTCTTGTATATGGAGTGAGACAGGAGTCCTCTTTCAGTCTTTTGGTTATGGATATCCAGTTCTCACAGCACCATTTATTGAAGAAAATGTTTGTCCTAGAAAAGTGGACTTGGTATGCTTATGAAAAATCAGTTTACCATAGAGGTGAGGGTCTATTTCTGAACTCTCAATTCAATTCCATTGATCAATGTATCTATCTTTATGGCAATGCCATGTTGCTTTGAACACTGTAGCTTTATAAAACACTTTAAGTTCAGGAAGCATGAGTCCTCCGACTTTGCCCTTCTTTTTAAGGATTTTTTTTTTGGCTCTTTGGGACCCCTTTACCTTCAAATAAATTTGGTACTTGACTTTTCTATTTCTGTAAAATAGACTGCTGAGTTTTTATCAGTATACATTGAATCTATAAATCAATTTGGGTACAATTGACATCTTTATGATTTTTAGTCTTTCAATCCATGAACATAGAATGTCCATCCATTTGTTTGATTTTTTGGTAGTGTTTTGTAGTTTTCTGAATATAAATCTTTTACATTCCTGGTTAAATTAATTCCTAGATATTTGAGTCTTTTTATTGCTATTGTAAATTGAATTTTTTCTTGATTTTCTCCTCAGCTTGATCTTCACTAGTGATAGAAATGATACTGATTTTTGTGTGTTGATCTTGTATCCTGCCACTTTGCTGAAATGATTTTTTTTTTAGCTCAAGTAGCTTTCTTATAGATATTTTGTGATTTTCTAAATGCAGAATGATTTCATCTGCAAATATTGAGAGTTTTACTTCCTCTTTTCCAATTTGGATGGTTTTTCTTTTTCTTTTTCTTGCCTAATTGCTCTAGCTAGAACTTCTAGCACAAAATTGAATACAGTGGTGACAATGGGCATCCTTGTCTTTTTCCTGATGTTAGAAGAATAGCTTTATATTAATTGATCCTCTTAAGTTGAACCACCCTTGTATACCAGGAATAAAACCCACTTGATCATTATGTATAATTGTTTTATATGCTGTTGGGTTTGGTTTGCAGGTATTTTGTTGATAACTTTTGTATCAATGTTCATTAGAGAGATTGGTCTGTTTCTTAATCTGGCTTTGGTATTAGGGTGATGTCTTCATAAAATGTGTTGGGTAATTTTCTCTCCTCTTCAATTTTTTGCAGGCACTTAAACAGGATTGGTGTTAATTCTCAAAATATTTGGTAGAATTCACCTGTGAAGCCATCTGGTCCTGGACTTTTCTTTGTTGGAGGATTTTTGATGACTGATTCATTCTCAATGCTTGTGATTTGTTTTGGTGGTCTTCTATTTTTTCTGTGGTCAGTGTAACTTGTTCATGTGTTTCTAGGAATTTGTCTACTTCATTTATGGAACTTTCTGTTTTAAAAACCTGTGGCTTAGATCATTGTGAGACAGGAAGAAAGAAAATACCAATCATGTCTGTGACACTGGAGGAGGTCTGCGAGAGAACTGTTGGTGAGAGGAGGAACCTGCACTTGAGGAAATCACTTCCCCTTAGCCTGAGGGCAATTGTGTCCCAGCAGTCAGATTCATCTGGGACCCTGGGTGGTTGGCCAGAGAATCTGCTCGGGTGGGGGTGGGGAGTATGTGTGTGTGCACATGTATATGCATGTGTGTTATTGTTATTGTTGTTGTTGTTAACCTTGTGGTCACTCACCATCAAGAATGTTACCAGTAAACACTGTGATTGTTGCTTATCATTGTCCTTGTCCTCATTCTCAGAAACTGAATAAAGTCTTTGGTGATAAAAAACAAAACAAAACAAAACAAAAAAACACCTATCACTTTATTTTCAGGATGACCAACTACAGAGGTGCCAGGAAGATACAAAGATGTAGAATATACTGGCACCAATACACAAATAGCCTTAAAACTGCTGGGTTTCCTTTTTGGAGTGGGTGTCTTAAGGGGCAGTAATTTGTCCTGTACCAGGTCAGTATTCCAGTGCTACACTCTGGCCAATATACTACCTAAAAATTTGACCTGCTGGGCAGGGCCTTGTATCTTGTTGGAAATTGTGGCCCAGCTGAATTTTTGAAGCCCAGATAGCAATACATGAAATCCCTGGGCAGTTTTTTCCTTTCACTGGCCCACCAACATGGTGTCAACAATATAATGTAATACTATCAGTCCTTTGGGTAGGGGTAGCTTACTCAAATACTGTCTGACTCATTGTTAGCAGATGGTGGGTGAGTTTATATACTCATGTGACAGTACAGTGAAGGTATAATGTAGACCTTGCCATTGGAAAGCAACTTGATCCTGGTCCTTCTCAGAGTGGGATGCAAAAATAGGGATTCCCAAGTCAACAATTACAGAACAAACATCAGTGAAGGCCATAATAATTTCTAGGAGCTTCATGAAGTCTGGGAGCACGGGTGCCAAAGGGACCATTTTCTCTACCAGGAAGGCAGTATTGCTGCTGTTGGACAATGCAAGGAGGTGGGATCACTGGGGGTGCATGGTCCATCATTTCCCCAACCGTGATGGCCATAATTTGTTGGGATGGGTGGCAAACAATTTTATTTACTACTGGGATGTGCAGTAGCACAGAAAGTATGAGCACTGAAATTCCACACATTTTAAGTATTAATTACATATTCTCTATCACCACCCAATACCCTATCTTATAGATTTTGATTCTCTGAGTGTTTTTTTTTATTATAATTATTTCATATCAGTGAGATTGCACAATATTTGCTCTTTGAGTATAGCTTATTTCACTCAAGATGATATCTTTGTGTCATCTATGTTGTTGCATGTATCAGAACTTCATTCCTTTTTTAATGTTGAAAAGATTCTGTTGTGTGTACATAACCATATTTTATTTATCCATTCATTGGTTAATGAACACAGGTTCTTCCATCTTTTGGCAGCTGTGAATATTGACTCTATGAACATCAGTGTGCAAATATTTGTTTGAGCCACTGCATTGAATTCTTTTGGGTATATACCTAGTAGTTGGAGTGCCAGGACATATGATAGTTCTATAACTACCTTTCTGAGGTACTGCCAAACTGTCTTCCACATTGGCTTCATGATTTTACATTGCCATCAGCAATGAATGAAAGTTACTATTTCTGCACATCCTCTTCAAACTTATTTTCTGTTTTTATTTTTTAATAGCAGCCTTCCAATGGGTGTGAAAGGGTATCTCATTGTACTTTTTTAACAAAGTAATTTTATTGATACATATTAATAAAATATAAATGCATCCAAAGTGTAGAATCAGTGGTATTTGGTATAATCACATAGTTGTGCATTCATCGCTTCAATCATTTTTAGATCATTTCATTATTCCAATATTAATTAAAAAAACAAACAAGTAAACAAAATTATCATTTCTCAGTCTCTCTTTGCTTCCCCTGCCATATGTAGCTGCTATTCTGTTTCTCTCTAGTTTCTTTGTATTTATATTTTGTAAAAACAGTAATATATGCAGTATCACCCATATTTGTATTTTACGTGAGGTTTCACTATGTTATACAGTCCCATGTTACCATTTTTAGCTTTCCTTCTAGTAAAATATATGACCTTAGACTTACCCTCTTAACCACTGTCAGACCCATATATAGCTCTGCTAGATACAAACACTATGATGTGCTTTCACCATTTCTATTCTAAATATTTACAAACAACCTTTTTACCAATTCTGTATAGATTAGCCATCACCTTTCGAATTTCTACCCTCATTCTACTTTCTGGTGACCTATATTCTAATTTTTAACTCTATGAGTTTAACAACATATTTAGTTAATAACAGCGTAATCATACAGTCTTTTCCTTTTGGCTTGCTTGCTTCACTCACTATAATGTCCTCCAGGCTCATCCATGTTGTCATATATTTCACAACTTCATTTCTTCTTACCTCTGCATAATATTCCATCATGTGTATACACATTTTGTTTATCCATTCATCAGTTGATGGACACCTGGATTGTTTCCATCTGTTGGCAATTGTGAATAATGGTGCTCTGAACATCAATATGGAGATGACTGCTCATGTCACTGCTCTCAGTTCTTCTGGGTATTTACCTAGTAATGGTATGGCTGGATTACATCGAAAGTCTGTATTCAACTTCCTTAGGAACTGTCAAATTGTCATCCAAAGTGGCTGAACAATTCTACATTCCCACCAACAGTGAATAAGTGTTCCTATCTCTCCACATCCTCTCTAATACTTAGAGTTTTCTGACTTTTTAATATTGGCCAGTTGAATAGGTGTGAAGTGATATCTCATTGTAATTTTGGTTTGCATTTCCCTGATGGCTAATTATGCTTACCATCTTTTCTCATGCTTTCTAGCAATTTCTGTATCTACTTTGGAGAGAAGTCTGCTCGAGCCTTTGGCCCATTTATAATTATGCTCTATTTTTTTTTTTCTTTGCCTTTTTGTTGTTAAGTTGAAGGATTGCTTCTATATTTTGTATATTAATCCTTTATCAGGTGTGTGGTTTGAAATGTTTTCTCCCATGTGTAGGTTGTCTTTTACCTTTCATGATAAAGTCCTTTGAATAACAAGAGTTTTTAATTTTGATGATTTTCTGTTTTTTTCTTTTGTTGCTTGTGCTTTGGGTGTAATGACTAAGGAACTGTTGACTAAGATGAGGTCCTAATGATACTTCCCTACATTATCTTCTAGGAATTTGATATCTTGAGCTTTCATGGTAAAGTCTTTGATGCACTTTGATTTTCTATGGCATGAGGTGCTCCTATTTTTTGCCCAAGGAGATCCAGTTTTTCCAACAACATTTGCCGAAGAGATTATTCTTTCCCAATTGAGGTCTTTTCCACCTCGTCAAAAGTCAGTTAGTTCCATTTTTTGGTAAGTATGAATAATGCCACTATGAGCAATAGTGTGCAAATGCCTTTATGTGTCCCTGCTTTCAGTTCTTCTGAACATATTCCTAGCAGAGGGATTGCTGAATCATAAAGCAGTTCTATATTTAACTTTCTGAGGAACTGCCAAACTGCCTTCCACATAGGCTGCAGCATTATACATTCCCATCAAGAGGGAAGGAGTGTTACTATTTCTCCATTTTCTCTCCAGCATTTGTATTTTTCTGTTTTTTTTTATTTTATTTTTTTAAATAATGACCACTCTATAAGGTGTGCAATGGTATCTCATTGTAGGTTTGATTTGTACTTCCCTATAGATAGAGATGTTGAATATATTTTCATGTGATTTTTGGCCATTTGTAGTTCCTCTTTGGAAAAATGTCTATTCAAGTCTTTTGCCCATTTTTAAATTAGGTCACTTGACTTGTTATCATTGAGTTGTATGATCTCTTTATATAACATGGAAATCAAACCCTTATCAGAAATGTGGTTTCCAAATATTTTCTCCCATTGAGTAGACTTTCTTTTCACCTTCTTGACAAAGTCCTTTGAAGCACAAAAGTATTTAATTTTGAGGAGTTCCCATTTATCTACTTTTTCTTTTCTTGCTTGTGCTTTGGATGTAAGTTTTAAGAAACCACCACCTACCATGAGATCTTGGAGATGTTTCCTTATATTTTCTTCTAGGAATTTTATGGCTCTCACTTTTATCTTTGATCCATTTTGAGTTAATTTTTGGATAAGATGTGAGATAGGGGTCCTCTTTCTTTCTTTTGCATATGGATATCCACTTCTCCCAGCACTGTTTGTTGAATAGACTCTTCTGACCCAGCTCGGTAGTTTTGAGAGCCTTGTCAAAATCACTTGACCATAGATGTGAGTCTTTTTCTGAACAATCACTTCAATTCCATTGGTCTATATGTCTATTTTTTTGCCAGTGCCATATATATTTTTTTTTTTTTTTTACCACTGTAGCTAGGTAATATGATTTAATGTTAGGAAGTGAGTCCTACAATTTTATTCTTATTTATAAAAATGTTTCTACCTATTCAGGGACATTTACCCTTCCAAATAAATTTGATAATTATCTTTTCCATTTCTTAAAAAAAATGGCTCTTGGAATTTTTTTTATCAGGATTGCATTGAATCTGTAAATCAATTTGGGTAGAATTGACATCTTAATGATATTTAGTCTTCCAACCCATGAACATGGAATGTCCTTCCATTTATTTAGGTCATCTTTAATTTCTTCTAGCAGTGTACTGTAGTTTTCTGAGTACAGGTCCTTTATGTCCTTGGTTAAGTTTATCCCTAAATATTTGATCCTTTTAGTCACTATGATAAATGGAATTTTTCCTGACTTCCCCCTCAGATTGCTCATTACTGGTGTATGGAAACACTACTGATATTTGAATATTAATCATGTATTTTGCCACTCTGCTGAACTCATTTACTAGCTCTAGTAGCTTTTTTGTGGATTTTTCAGGACTTTCTAGTCCTGAATAGTGAATAGTGAAAGATTTACTTCTTCCTTTCCAGTTTGGATGCCTTTATTTCTTTTTCTTCCCTAATTGCTCTAGCTAGAACTTCTAGCATTGTATCAGACATCAGTGGTGACAGTGAGCATCATTATCTTGTTCCTGATCTCAACGGGAATGCTTTCAGTCTTTCACCATTGAGTACAATATTAGATGTGGGTTTTTCACGTATACACTTACCATGTTGAGACAGTTTCCTTCTATTCTTATTTTTCATACAGTTTTTAATCAAGAAAGGATGTTGTATTATGCCAAATGCCTTTTCTGTATCAATTGAGATGATCATGTGATTTTTCTTCTATCATTTATTACACTGGTTGATTTTCTTCTGTTGAACCACCATTGCATACTTAGGATAAAACCCACCTGATCATGATGAATAATTCTTTGAATATGTTGTTGGATTCTATTAATAAATATTTTGTTGAGGATTTTTGCATCTATATTCATTAGGGAAATGTGTCTGTAATTTTCTTTTTTTTGTAATTTTTTTCTGGCTTGGGCATTAAGTTAATGTTGGCTTCATAGAATGACTTTGGTAGCATTCCCTCCTGTTCAATTTTTTGGAAGAGTTTGAGCACAATTGTTATTGTCTTCTTTGAATGATTGGCAGTATTCACCTGTGAAGCTATCTTGTCCAGCACTTTTCATTTTGGGGAGGTTTTTGGTGACTGTTTCAATCTCTTTACTTGTGATTGGATTTGGTGGTCTTCTATTTCTTCTAGGGTCAGTGAAGGTGGTTCATGTGTTTCTAGGAATTTGTCCTGAACTTCATCTATATTTTCTAGTTTGTTGGCATACATGTGTTCCTAGTATCCTCTTTTATTTCTGTGGGGTCAGTAGTAAGACCCTCCCTCTCATTTCTGATTTTGTTTATTTGCTTCATCTCTTTTTTCTTTGTAGTCTAGCTAAGAGTATGTCCACTTTTATGATCTTCTCAAATAACCAACTTTTGGTTTTATTGATTCTATTTATTGTTTTTTCTTCTCAAGCACTGGAGAGGATGCAGAGAAATGGAAACACTTCTTTACTTTGGGTGAGAATGTAAAATGGTGCAGCCTCTTTAGAACACAGCTTGGCATTTCCTTAGGAAGCTAAATATAGATTGTCTAGCAATCCCACTACAAGGAATATATTCAGGAGTTCTGAAAGCAAGGAAATGAGCAGATATGTGCACACCAATGTTCAGAGCAGCATTATTCACAAGTGCTAAAGGATGGAAACAACCCAAGTGTCCATCAAGTGATGAATGGATAAATAGTTACATATGATGGAATAATATGCTGCTGTAAGAGGAACAAAATTGGGAAGCATATGACAACATGGATGCACCTTGAGGACATTATCTTGAGTGAAAAGAGCCAGACACCAAAAGAGAGTTATTGTGTGGTATCACTAATATAAACCCAATATGAAGAATAAATACATGGAGTTAATATGTAGAGTAAAGTTACTAGGAGATAAGATGATGACTGAGAAAGAATACTGATGCTTAATGTATGTAGAATTTTTAGTTAAGTTCATTATAAATATGTGGAACTGGAAAGAGTTGATGGTAACACATTATAGTGAGTATGACATACAAATCTGATTTATAATTCAGACTGTGGCTGTAAGGGGTATTCTAGGAATGTAAATGTAAAGTGAAAGTAAGCTAGAGGATGATTGGTCTACATACTATATAACATATTGAACTCACTGGTAGATGAGGATTGTGGTTTTCCCCCATTTTTTGAATGTCCCAATCCATTAATTATATTTTATTTTTAGTTTTTTTTCCCCTGAGTTTCCATGTATTTTATCTCTTTCATTTAAGCTTATCATTATTTCATTTTCCTGTTAATTGTATTTGGTTATTATATGGGCTTCATCTTCAAGGAAGCTTTAGATCACAGAAGGGTTACAATGGGGGCTGCAGAGGATCATTGGTGGGGGTTGTCTGGGATGGGGGATTCATGAGAGTAAGTTCATCTGAATATACATGAAAGATATATAAAATTGTTCAAATGATCAAGGGATGGGGCATGCTCACAGTGGGTAGACAATCATTCAATAAAGGAGGGAATACTGAATTCCCAGCCTGGAGAACTCTGCCACATTCTCCAAGGGAGCAGCAACAGTCCCCTGAGTGCAAAGTCCCCTTTGGCAGTGTCTGTCAAAAGAGGATGGACCACTGATGGGTTCTTGTGATTGATGACTAGCCTTATGAGTCTTTGCTCTTATAATTGAAACTTAGCCTACTGCTATGGGGTGCCTAAGGGTTGCCACCTGAGAGCCTCCTTGTTGCTCAAATGTGGCCTCTCTCTAAGCCAAACTCAACATATGAATACATTACCTTCCCCCCAGTGTGGGACATGACTCCTGGGGATGAGCCTCCCTGGCAACAAGGGATTAATACCAAGTGCCAACTGGCAATACGACTGGAAAAAGACCTTGAATAAAAGGGGGAAAAGGTAAAGACAAATGAGTTCATGTGGCTAAGAGACTTCAAAGAGAGTCAGGAGGTCATCCCAGAGGTAACGCTTATGCACACCTCAGGAGGATCTCATAGAACACCAAAGTGGATATCACCCCACACAGAGGGGCTCCTGAGGGCTCTGAGACACCCAGGTCCTATATAAGGGGGGATAGCCCCAGAGATTGATGCCTTATCAGTGGGCTCTACTTTGGAATCTGTGCTCCTGAGAGTGACAGAGTTGGACTCAAATAAGTCCTCCCTGCACATGGTCCATCAGTGCCTTCTATTCAAACCTATATGTGATGCTGGAGTTTGTAAGTGTACTTCCAGAGACTGGAGCCTCTGGCCTGCCCATGTGCCAGCTGTGCCTGGAATATTGATGGAACTGCAACTCCTACTCTACAGCTCAGTGGACCCACCAAGTCACCTGGTGAGGAGACGATGATGGACAACGGCCATCCCAGGATTGGAGAGAGCCTGCTGCTGAAGGCAGGATAATCCCATCCACCATATCCATGGGATATAAGCCCACTCTCACTTGGAGGTGGAGTGGACATCACCATCCCAGACTCCTCAGGATTGGGGGAAGAGCTATGGACTAGAGTGGACTTAATGGTATTATGTTGTAGGCATATTGTGATTCCAGCAATGGAAGAAATTATAACAGTAAGGTGGAGTCAGTGGCCACTAGATGCTTTCGGGGCAGGGAAGGAAAAAGCAGTAGTAAAGCAAGGGCTTTTTCAGGACTTTGGAATTATGTTGAGTGACATTACAACGACAGATATAGGCCACTTTATGTCAGCATATACCAGGCCAAACTGTGTGGGAAAGAGTCTGATCTACAATGTGAACTATGGTCCATGCTTAGTGGCAAAGTCCCAGGATGTGTATAGCCATTGCAGGTGATGTGCCATACCAATGAAAGATGTTTATGTGGGATGTTATGGGAGGTGTGGGAGGTGGGGAACATGGGAATCCCTGTAATTTTTGTGTAAAATTTATGTAATCTAAGCATCTTTTAAAATATATATATATAAAATAACATTTATGTAAGCAAATGCACATATATGCATATATATTTATGTATCATTTTACAAATATTGGTTTGTATTGTGAAAAAATTTGATTTTTACCCACAATAAAAAAAAAAAAAAAGTACAAGTACAAGAATGTTATTCTATGAACTAGAACAAGTTTACATCACCTTTGCAATGTATGGTGATACATGGGAAAATACAATTAATGTAAAATTTGGACTATAGTTAACAGCAATATTGTAATATTCTTGCATCATTGTCAAAGAAGATGCTTTATCCATACTAAGGGTCAATAATAGAAGAGTATGGGATATTTTCTATTGGAATAAGGAAAATATTCTAAAATTTACTGAGGCAGTGACAGCACAACTCTGTGATGAAACCAAGAATCAATGAGTGTACATCTTTGATGGAGTGTATGAGACATGGGACTGTATAACACAGTGAACCATGTGGTAGATGATAGACTGTGGTTAACAATACAAATATGACACAGTGTTCTCTAATGAACTGTAACAAATGTACAATACTAATACAAGGTCTTAATATTAGCATGGTTTATGGAAAATACTACAAATATAAGCTATGGACCATAGTTGGTGATAATATTTTCATGATTTTCTTTCATAATTTGTACAAATGTTTCACAGCAATGCAGTGTTGGTGGTGGGGTGATGTATGAGAATTCTGCATGGTATGCATGATTGTTTTGTAAGCTGATGATTCCCTAATAAGAAATAGAAAATAAAAAAATAAATCAGCTGGTCATAAATGTGATGTTTGATTTCTGAGATCTGAATTCTATGCCACTGTTCTATATGTCTAATCTTGTGCCATTACCATGTTGTTTTGATTACTGTAGCTTTGTAATACATTTTTTTTTTTTTTTTGGCTTTTATAACGGGTATTTATTTGTGGTAGAAGTTTATAGTCAGAAGGCCCTAAAGAGTCGTTACCATAAGAGGTACTTTCTTTTTTTTTTTTTTTTTTTTTAATTTTTTTTTTATTATTATTTTTTAAAAATGTTTTATTATTATTATTATTATGGGTAAAAATCAAAATTCTCACAATACATACAAACATTTGCAAAATGATATATAAATATATATGCATATATGTGTATTTGCTTACAAAAATGTTGTTTATATATATATATATATACATATATTTTAAGAGGTGCTTAGATTACCCAAAATATTACACGGAACCCACTGGGATTCCCATGTTGCCCACCTCCCACACCTCCCATCACATCCCACACAAACATCTCCCACAGTGTGGCCCACCACCCTCAATGAACTTATACATCCTGGAGCCTTGCCACCAACCATAGACCACAGTTCACACTGTAGACCACACTCTCTCCCACTCAGTTCTGAGTGGTGTGTGCTGATTTAAAATGGCCTACATCCGTTGCCACAACAGTACTCAGGACAACCTCCAACTCCCAAAGAAGCCACTGTATTTCAACTGCTCGTCCCCTCTCTACCCCAAAAGTGTCAAGTGGCCACTGGCTCCATCTCATTGTTATAATTTCTTGCATTGCTAGAATCACCATATGTGAACAAGAGAATACCTTACAGTAATGTAATACATTTTAAGATCTTTTAAAATCAGTAGCACTACTGATTTTGGGGTTTGATTTTGTACCTGCCACTTTTCTGAATTCATTTATTAGTTCTAGGAGATTTGTTGTGGATTTTTCAGGATTTCCTGTATATAGGATCATATCATGTGCAAATAGGGAAAGTTTTACTACTTCCTCTCCAAATTGGATGCATTTTATTTCTTTTTCTTGCCTAACTGCCTTTGCAAGAATTTTCAGGGAGCCAATGTAGCTCAGTGGTTGAGCATTGGCTTCCCACATACATGGTCTGAGGTTCAATTCCCAGCCCCGGTACCTCAAAATAAAAAAGATCTTGTGGTATACTGTTAAATAACAGTGGTGGCAGTGCTCATCCTTGTATTTTTCCTGATCTTAGTTGAAAAGCTTTCAGTCTTTCACCTTTAAGTAAGAATGGTAGCTGTGGGATTTTCATTTATGCCCTTGTCATGTGTGGGAATTTTCCATCTTTCCCTAGGGTTCTGAATGTTTTATCAAGAAAATGTTCTGTATTTTGTCAAATGACTTTTCTACAATGACTGAGATGATCATATGGTTATTTTCTTTCATTCTGCTAATGTAGTGGATAACATTAGTTGATTTTCTTATGTTCAACCAAACTTGCATGTCAGAGATGTCTTCCACTTGATCATGGTTTATAACTCATTTAACATTCTTGATTTGCTAGCATATTTGTTGAGAATTTTTGCAACTATATTCAGAAAAAATATTGGTCTCTTATTTTCCTTTAATGTGGTATGCTTATCTGACTTTGATATAGAGTGATGTTGGCCTCATAAAATCAATTAGGGAGTTTTGCCTCCTATTCCATTTTATGGAAAAGTTTGAGATGAATTGGAGTTAAGTCTTTGAATGTTTGTTAGAATTTTCCTTTGAAGCCATGTGGGCCCAGGCTCTTCTTTGCTGGAATTTTTTTTTTTTTTATGTATTCCATCCTTTTCTTAGTAATTGGTATCCTTATTCAGTGTAGGCGGTTTGTGGGTTTATTGAGATCTTCTATTTCTTCTTGTGTTAATGTAGGTAGTTTGTGTGTTTCTAAGAATGTTTACATTTCATCTCGGTTATCTAATTTATTGGCATATTACCTGTTCATATTATCAGCTTATAATCATATTTTTAAATTTCAGTAGGGATGGTAGTAATGTCCCCCTTTTCATTTCTGATTTTCAACCTCTATCTTTTATTCTTTGTCAGTCTAGTTAAATGTTTGTTGATTTTATAAATCTTTACATAGAAACAACTTTTGGTTTTGTTGATTCTATTATTTTTTCTTTTCTATTTGATTTATCTCTACTTGGATCTTTGTTATGTCCTTCCTCCTTCTTGGTTTGAGTTTAGTTTGTTCTTCTTTTTCTCATTCTTCCAAGTTTGAAGTTATGTCTCTGACTTGAAGTCTTTCTTAATTTTTTTTTGTCTTCTTATTTTTTTAAAATATACATTTTAAAAGATGCTCAGATTACATAAAAGTTACACAAAAATTAAAGGGATTCCCATGTTCCCCACCTCCCACACCTCCCATAACATCCCACATAAACATCTTTCATTAGTGTGGCACATCACCTGCAATGGATATACACATCCTGGGGCTTTGCCACTAAGCAGAGACCACAGTTCACATCATAGACCACACTCTCTCCCACACAGTTCTGCATGGTATATGCTGGCATAAAATGGCTTATATCCATCGCCACAACATCATTGAGGACAACCCCCAAGTCCTGAAAAAGCCCCTGTATTACAACTGCCCTTCCCCTCCCCGCCCCGAAAGTGCCTAGTGGCCACTGGCTCCGCCTCACTGTTATAATTTCTTCCATTGCTTGGATCACAATATGTCTACAACAGAATACCATTAAGTCCACTCTAGTCCATAGCTCTTCCCCCAATCCTGAGGGGACTGGAATGGTGATGTCCACTCCACCTCCAAGTGAGAGTGGGCTTATATCCCATGGATACGGTGGATGGGATTGTCCTGCCTGCAGCTGCAGGCTCTCTCCATTCCCTGGGATGGCCGTTGTCCATCATCGTCTCCTCACCAGGTGACTTGGGTGAGTCCATTGGGCTGTAGAGTAGGAGATGCAGCTCCACCGAGATTCCGGGCACAGCTGGCACATAGGTATGCCAGATGCTCCAGTCTCTGGAAGTACACCTACAAACTCTAGCATCACATATAGGTTTGAATAGAAGGGACTTCTTTGAGTCCAACTCTGTCATTCTCAGGAGCACAGATTCCAAAGTAGAGCCCACTGATAAGGCATCGATCTCCGGGGCTATCCCCACGTATATAGGACCTGGGTGTCTCCAGAGCCCTCAGGAGCCCCTCTGTGTGGGACGCTATCCACTTTGGTGTTCTATGAGACCGTACTGAGGTGTGCGTAAGCGTTATCTCTGGGATGACCTCCCAACTCTCATTGAAGTCTCTTAGCCACATGAACTCATTTTTCTTTACCTTTTCACCCTTTTATTCAAGGTTTTTTTCCAGTCATGTTGCCAGTTGGCACTTGGTATTAATCCCTTGTTGCCAGGGAGGCTCATCTCCTGGAGTCATGTCCCCCGTTGGGGGGAAGGTAATGTGTTCATATGCTGAGTTTGGCTTAGAGAGAGGCCACATTTGAGCAACAAGGAGGCTCTCAGGTGGCAACCCTTAGGCACCCCATAACAGTAGGCTAAGTTTCAATTACAAGAGCAAAGACTCAAGGCTAGTCATCAATCACAAGAATCCATCAGGGGTCCATCCTCTTTTGACAGACACTGCCCCTGCACTCAGGGGACTGTTGCTGCTCCCTTGGAGTATGTGGCAGAGCTCTCCAGGCTGGGAATTAAGATTCCCTCATGTTTGAGTGATTATCTACCCACCATGACCTGCCCCATCCCTCGATCCTTTGAACAATTTTATATATCTTTCATGTATATTCAGATGAACTTACTCCCTTGAACACCCCATCCCAGACATCCCCCACCAATGCTCTTCTGCAGCCCCCATTTTAACCCTTCTGTGATCTAAACCTTCCTTGAAGATGAAGCCCATATAATAACCAATACAATTAATAGGAAAATGAAATAATAATGATAAGCTTAAATGAAAGAGATAAAATACATGGAATCTCAGGAAAAAAAACTAAAAATAAAATATCATTAGTGGATTGGGACATTCAAAAAAATGGGAAAAAACAACAAAAAAATCCTTTTTAAAAAATTATTCTTTTTTCCTTTTGTCACTGCATTATTGGATGTCCAGTGTACCGTGACACCTTCCCCCTCTCATTCCCCAGTGTTTCCCAAATTTTCATTTAATTTTCAAAGAAGTTTTAGGTCACAGCAAAGTCACACACGGAATACTAGAGACTCCCACATACCCAACCTCTCTCCCCCTTCCCCACCCCATATTAATACCTATTTTTTTTTAATGAATGTTAGCATTGTCATAACTGTTATACACATAGTGAAATATAGCAAGTAAGCATTGTCAATGGTTTACAGTATAGTTTACAATTTAGACAGTACACTTTAATAAGTTTTTATGATATTTACCATGTCCATTACCGTGTCCATTATTGTAAGGTAATGCAAAACATTTCCCATGACCACTAAATATCCCATTTGATCTTTTCTGTTCCTTCCTTCCCATCACCCTGGGACATATGACACTCCACTGTCTTGACTCATGGAATGACAAGATTCATAGTTACAAGCCCTGGGTATTCTAACATGCCCTTCCTAATCTACCCACCTGTCAACTCTGCACCACCAAACCCAGTAATATCACAACCCATCTGTCCTATCCTACGATATGCAACTATACTCTCTCACTTTACCATAATTATGTCCATATGGGTGATGGCTCACAACCTTCTCTTCTCTTTCTCTCCCTTGTTAACCTATCTTTCAGACAATGGTTCTCAGAGACTACTCACATTCCTCAATTCAAATCAGTGAGGTCATATACTGTTCATCCTTCAGTGCCTGGCTTGCTTCACATAACATAAGGTCTTCAAGATTCATCCACGTTATTCCGTGTGTTAGCACTTTATTCCTTCTTACAGCTGAGTAATATTTCATTGTATGTATGTACCACATTTTGCTTATCCATTCATCTGTGGTTGGGCACCAGGGCTGATCCAACTTTTGGCAGTTGTGAACAATGCTGCTATGAACATTGGGGTGCATATGTCAGTTCGTGTCTTTGCTTTCAATTCTTCTGGTTATATACCCAGCAGTTGAATCACTGGATCATATGGAAGATCTATTGTTAGTTTTCTGAGAAGCCGCCAAACAGTCCTCCACAGTGGATGGACCATTCCACAATCCCACCAGGAGTGGATGAGGGCTCCTATTCCTCCATATCTTCTCCAACACTTATAGTCTGCTGTTTTTTTAATAGCTGCCATTCTGAAGGGTGTAAGATGGTATCTCAATGTAGATTTTTATTTTGTTCCTTTTAGCTTTTTATTCATTAAGAGGTTTTTTTTTTAATTTGTAAAATGGTATATACATATATATGTGTATATGTGCATTTGCTTACATAAATGTTATCTTTTTTCATATATATTTTAAAAGCTGCTTAGATTACATAAATGTTACACAAAAATTAAAGAGATTCCCATGATCTCCACCTCCCATAACTCCAAGAACATCTCACATAAGCATCTTTCATTAGTGTTGCACATCACCTGCAATGGATATACACATCCTGGGGCTTTGTCACCAAGCATAGACCACAGTTAACATCATAGACCATGCTCTCCCCCACACAGTTCTACATGGTATATGTTGATGTAAAATGGCCTATATGGGTCTCCACAACATCACTGAGGAAAACCCCCAAGTCCTGAAAAAGCCCCTATATTTCAACTGCCCTTCCCCTACCCGCCCCGAAAGCGCCTAGTGGCCACTGGCTCCACCTCACTGTTATAATTTCTTCCATTGTTTGAATCACATTATGTCTACAACAGAAAACCATTAAGTCCACTCTAGTCCATAGCTTTTCCCCCAATTCTGAGGGGCCTGAAATGGTGATGTCTACTCCACCTCCACCTGAGAGTGGGCTTATATTCCATGGATATGGTTGATAGGATTATCCTGCCTTCAGCTGCAGGCTCTCTCCATTCTCTGGATGGCCGTTGTCCATCATAATCTCCTCACCAGGTGACTTGGGTGAATCCACTGAGCTGTAGAGTAGGAGTTGCAGCTCCACCGAGATTCCAGGCACAGCTGGTACATAGGCAGTCCAGAGGCTCCTGTCTCTGGAATAACACCTACAAACTCCAGTCTCACATATAGGTTTGAATAGAAGGCACTGATGGACCATGTGCAGGGAGGACTTATTTGAGTCCAACTCTGTACTCTCAGGAGCACAGATTCCAAAGTAGAGCCCACTGATAAGTCACCAGTCTCTGGGGCTATCCCCCCTTGTATAGGACCTGGGTGTCTCCAGAGCCCTCAGGAGCCCCTCTGTGTGGGGTGATATTCACTTTGGTGTTCTATGAGATCCTACTGAGGTGTGTGTAAACATTACCTCTGGGATGACCTCCCGACTCTCTTTGAAGTCTCTTAGCCACATGAACTCATTTTTCTTTACCTTTTCTCCCTTTATTCAAGGTTTTTTTCCAGTCATGTTTCCAGTTGGGACTTGGTATTAATCCCTCGTTGCCAGGGAGGCTCATCCCCAGGAGTCGTGTCCCACGTTGGGGGGTAGGTAATGTGTTCATATGTTGAGTTTGGCTTTGAGAGAGGCCACATTTGAGCAACAAGGAGGCTCGCAGATGGCAACCCTTAGGGCCCCCATAACAGTAGGCCAAGTTTCAATTACGAGAGCAAGGACTCATAAGGCTAGTCATCAATAACAAGAACCCAACAGTGGGCCATCCTCTTTTGCCAGACATTGCCCCTGCACTCAGGGGACTGTTGCTGCTCCCTTGGAGAATGTGGCAGAGCTCTCCAGGCTGGAAATTCAGTATTCCCTCATTTATTGAGTGATTGTCTACCCACCCTGACCATGCCCCATCCCTTGATCATTTGAACAATTTTATATATCTTTCATGTATATTCAGGTGAACTTACTCCCATGAATCCCCCATCCCAGACATCACCACCAATGATCCTCTGCAGCCCCAATTGTAACCCTACTGTGATCTAAACCTTCCTTGAAGATGAAGCTCATATAATAACCAAATACAATTAATAGGAAAATGAAATAATAATGATAAGCTTAAATGCAAGAGCTAAAATACAAGGAAACTGAAAAGAAAAAAAAAACTAAAAATAAAATATAATTAACGGACTGGGACATTCAAAAAAAGAAAATGGAAAAAAACAAAAGAATTAAAAAAAAATTTTTTTTTCTCCTTTTATCACTGTATTATCAGATGTTCAGTGTGTATCATGACACCTTCCCCCTCTCACTTCCCAGTGTCTCCCAAATTTTCATTTCGTTTTCAAAGAAGTTTTAGGTCACAGCAAAGTCACACACGGAATACTAGAGATTCCCATATACCCAACCTCCCTCCCCATTCCCCACCCCATATTAAAAGTTTTTTTTTTTTTTTGATGGTAGCATTGTTATAACTGTTGTACAGATAGTGAAATATAGCTACTAAACATTGTCAATGGTTTACAGTATAGTTTACAATTTATACGGTACACTTTAATAATTTTTAATGATATTTACCATGTCCTGTGTCCATTACTGTAAGGCAATGAAAAACATTTCCCATGACCACTAAATACCCCATTTGATCTTTTCTGTTCCTTCCTCCCCATCCCCCTGGGGCATATGACACTAACCTGCCCTACATCCTACATGCCCTTCATGACCCCCCAACCTACATCCTAAACCAGTGACACTACCTTGTCATGTTGCCATAAGAGCATTACCATTCCTGCACTTTCAACATCATACCCACAAATCCCATGTTTGCCTAGTCCCCCTCCCATCTCTCCTCCCAGTATCCTGGGTATTCTAATCGCCCTTCCTAATCTACCTACCTGTCAACCCTGCACCACCAAACCCAGTAATATCACTACTCACCTGTCCTATCCTTCAAAATACAACTATACTCTATCACTTCACCATAGATTATGTCCATATGGGTGATGGCTCACAACCTACTTTTCTCTCTCTCTCCCTTGTTAACCTATATTTCAGACAGTGGTTCTCAGAGACTGCTCACTTTCCTCAGTTCAAATCAGTGAGGTCATATACTGTTCATCCTTCAGTGCCTGGCTTGCTTCACTCAACATAATGTCTTCAAGATTCATCCATGTTATTCCGTGTGTTAGCACTTTATTCCTTCTTACAGCTGAGTAATATTCCATTGTAAGTATGTACCACATTTTGTTTATCCATTCATCTGTTGATGGGCACCAGGGCTGATTCCAACTTTTGGCAATTGTGAACACTGCCGCTATAAACATTGGGGTGCATATATCAGTTCGTGTCTTTGCTTTCAATTCTTCTGGGTATATACCCAGCAGTTGAATTGCTGGATCATATGGAAGATCTATTGTTAGTTTTCTGAGAAGCCGCCAGACTGTCCTCCACAGTGGCTGGACCATTCCACAATCCCACAGGAATGGATGAGGGTTCCTATTCCGCCACATCCTCTCCAACACTTATATTCTGCTGTTTTTTTAATAGCTGCCATTCTGAAGGGTGTAAGATGGTATCTCATTGTGGTTTTGATTTGCATTTCCCTAATAGCTAGCGATGTTGAGCATTTTTTCATGTGCTTTTTAGCCATTTGTATTTCTTCCTTGGAGAAGTGTCTTTTCAGGTCACTTGCCCATTTTTTTAAATGAGTTGTTTGTCTTTTTATTTTTGAGGTGTAGGATTTCTTTATATATGCAGGATATTAGGCTCCTATCAGATATATTGTTGCCAAATATTTTCTACCATTATGTAGGCTGCCTTTTTATTTTCTTGATAACATTCTTTGCATTGCAGAAGTTTTTAATTTTGATAAGATCTCATTTATCTATTTTTTCTCTTGCTGCTCGTGCTTTGGGTGTGAAGCTCATGAAATCATTTCCTACTACAAGGTCCTGTAGATGCTTCCCTGCATTATCTTCCAAGCTCTTTATGGTTTTGGCTCTTATATTTAGATCTTTGATCCATCATGAGTTGATTTTTGTATAAGGTGTGAGATGGTATTCTTCTCTCATTCTTTTGGATATGGATATCCAGTTCTCCAAGCACCACTTGTTAACGAGGCCATTCTCTCCTAACTGAGTGGGCTTGGTGGCCTTGTCAAATATCAGATGACTGTATATGCAAGGATCTATATCAGAACTCTCAATTCGGTTCCATTGTTCAGTAGGTCTATCCTTGTGCCAATACCATGCAGTTTTGATCACTGTAGCTTTGTAGTATGTTTTAAAGTCAGGTAATGTGATACCTCCAACTTCATTTTTCTTTTTCAATATGTCTTTGGCAATTTGGGGCCTTTTACGTCTCCAAATATATTTTGTGGTTAGTTTTTCCAGTTCCTTAAAAAAATAGTGTTGATTTTTATTGGGATTGCATTAAATCTGTAGATTAGTTTGGGTAGGATAGACATCTTGATGATGTTTAAGTCTTCCTATCCATGAACAGGGAATATTTTTCCATTTATTTAAGTCTTCTTTGATTTCCTTTAACAGTGTTGTGTAGTTTTCTGTATATAAGTCCTTTACATCTTTAGTTAAATTTATTCCTAGGTATTTGATTCTTTTAGTTACTATTGTAAATGGTATTTTTTTCTTGATTTCCTCCTAAGATTGCTCATCATTGGTGAACAGAAATGCTACTGATTTTTGAGCATTGATCTAATAGCCTGCAACATTACTGAACTCCTTTATAAGTTTTAGAAGTTTTGTTGTAGATTTCTCTGGCTTTTCTATGTATAGGATCATGTCATCTGCAAATAATGAAATTTTTACTTCTTTTCCAATCTGGATGCCTTTTATATCATTTTCTTGCCTCAGTGCTCAAACAAGTACTTCTAAGACAATGTTAAGTAGGAGTTGTGATAGTGGGCATCCTTGTCTTATTCCTGATCTCAGAGGAAAGGCCTTTAGGATTTCACCATTGAAGATGATGGTAGCTTTGGGTTTTTCATATATACCCTTTATCATATTCAGAAAGTTTCCTTCTGTTCCTATCTTTTGCAGTGTTTTTATCAGGAAAGAGTGCTGTATTTTGTTGAATGCTTTTTCTGCATCTATAGAGACGATCATGTGATTTTTTTCTTTCAGTCTGTTTATGTGGTGTATTACATTGATTGATTTTCTTATATTGAACCATCCTTGCATACCTGGGATGAAACCCACTTGGTCATGGTGTATAATCCTTTTGATATGTTGTTGAATGTGATTAGCAAGTATTTTGTTGAGGATTTTTGCATCTAGGTTCATTAGAGAAATTGGTCTGTAATTTTCCTTTCTAGTGGTATCTTTGTTTGTTTTTTTCCCTAAAGGTGGGGCTCAGCCATCTGTGTTAACTACCACAGGAAGGCTAAAATCTCATGAATCTCTACCGATCAGTCCATGCCATTGATCTGCACAGATAGATGTTCTGAGCTTCTCACTCCGTGCACCCACAGCACAGACCCCCGGGCAGGACCCCGTCCACAATCCGCTGTCCTCAGAGTGCCTTCCTAAACCGACACCATCTTGCCCTCCCATTTCTTCATTTTTTAATGTAAGTATTTACAGCTATAAATTCACCTCTCAGCACTGCCTTCATTATGTCCCATTAGGCTTGGTATGGTATACTTTCATTTTTATTCCATTCAAGATATTTCCTAATTATGCTTCTGATTTTCTGTTTATCTCATTGGTCATTTAAGATTATATTGTGAAATTTCCCACATATTTTTTATTTTTCTTTTATCTCTCTGTTACTTATTTCTATCTTCATTCCATTGTGGTTGGAGAATATACATGGTGTGATTTCAGAATTTTGTAATTGAGACTAGTTTTGTGATCCAACATATATTCTGTCCTGGAGAATGATCCATGTGCATTTGAGAAGAATGTGTATTCTTTGTCTCACACATCTTCTTTTGACTTAAACTCTATTTTATCCTATATTAATATAGCCACCTTAGGTCTCTTTAGGCTACAACTTGCATGGTATATTTTTTCCGTCCTTTAACCCTCAAACTATTTGTATCTTTAAATGCAAGATGAATCTCTTGCCAACATCATATAGTTGGATCAAGTTTTTTAATTCGTTTTGCCAATCCCTGCCTTTTGACTTAAGTTTATTCCATTGACATTTACAGTCACTATTGACTTTCTTCTATCATTTTGCTGTTTAGCCTTTTTAAATCTTATTCTGTTGCTGACTTCCATTTGAGCCTACTTTCACATTTTTTGATTTCCTGTGGTGTATCATATTGAGTTCCTTCCCATATCTATCTGGATATATTTTTCATCTATTTTCCTTCTGGTTACCTTGGGGTTAAAATTTTTAATATACTAAATATATAACAATTATCTTTGGTTTAATGCCTACTCAACTTCAATTGCATGCACATATACTATACACCTCTTGCCATTTTTATGTACTTGTTATCACTTATACCTTTATACATTGTACATTCTCTTTCTTTTCCTTCTGGAACTCCCATATTGCATATGCTTCATGATGTCCCATTAATGTTTTAAACTATTTTTCTTATTAATATGTATTTTCTCTTTCTGCTCCTTGGCCTGACTCATTTCAAGTATCTTTCTTCAAGTTCACTGATTCTTTCTGCTGACAAGCCCAATGTGCTTTTAAAATTCTCATGTGCATTTTTCATACCAGTTATTGTGGTCCTTAACTCCAGTACTATTGTTTTATTATTTTTTAATATTTCTATCTCTTTACTTAGACTCTCATATTGTTCATTTATTGCTTTCCTGGTATTTTTTATTTCTTTATCTGTACTTTGCTTCATCTTTGTGAACATTTTAAGATCATGTTTTAAAGGCTTTGTTCAATAGGTCCACATTCTCATCTTCATTGACGTTTTGTTTTTTTTGTTTGTTTTTTTCTTTCTTCTTACTTTGGAAGGACCAAAGTCCTTTGTCTTGTACTCTTTTACATGTGTTAATATTTAAAATGTTAACTCTAGGACTTCCACCCTGGGATATGTTTTTCTTGGTTTTATAGCCAGCTGTTGATAATACAAAGATTTTCTTTTTAAAAAATGTATATTTTTTATTTTTATTTTTTAAAGATACTTAGGTTACATAAAAAATGTAAGGGATTCCCATATGCCCCACTCCCTACCCCTCCCACACTTTCCTACATTAATAACATCCTTCATTACTGTGGTACATTTGTTAAAATTGATGAACACTTATTGTAGCATTGCCACTAAGTGTGGATAATAGTTTACCTTATAGATTAAACTCTCTTCTGCACAGTTTTGTAAGTTATAACAAAATATATAATAACCTGTATCTGTCATTGCAACATCAGTCTGGACAATTCCAATGTCCTGAAAATGTTCCAATATTACACCTATTTTTCCTCTCCTTCCCATCAGAACTCCAGTGTCCACTGCCTCCACATCAATGATAAAAGTTCTTTCATTGCTAGAATCATAATAATTCTATAGTAGAATACTAGTAAGTCTACTGTAGTCCATCATTCATTCCCCAGTTCTGAGGATTATGGGATAGTATGCCCACACAACCTCTAATCGAAAGGGTGCTTAGAGCCCATGAGGCAGATGGATGGGACGATCTTGCTTGCAATTGTAGACTTTCTCTGTTTCTTGGAATGGGCATTGTCCATCATCATCTCCTTGTTAGTTGTCCTGGGTGAGTCCAATGAGCTGAAGAGAAGGTGTTGTAACTCTGGTGAGACTCAGGGCATAACTGGCACATGGACAGCCCAAAGACTTAAGTCTCTTTGACATATACCCATCAACTCTATTACTAAATATAGGTCAAAATAGAAGGGGCCATATGTAGGAAAACCACAACTGAGTCCAACTCTGTCAAACTGGGGAGCATAAATTCCAAATTAGGGGTCACTGGCAGGGCACCAAACTCCTGAGCTGTCAGCCCTGTCTATAATGTCTGGATGTCTCCAGACCCCTCAGGAGCCCTGCTATGTGAGGCAATATTTACTGTGGCAGTTGATGAGATCCTGCTGAGACATGCATAAGCATAACCTCTGAAATGACCTTCCAACTCACTTTGAAATCTCTCAGCCATATAAACTCATTTGTCTTTACCCTTCCCCCCTTTTGGTCAAGGACTATTTCCATTTGCATTGCTAGTTGGTCCTTGGCAGTAATCCCTTGATGCCAGGGAGGCTTATCCCTGGGAGTCATGTCCCACACTGGGGAGAAGGTAATGCATTTATATGCTGAGTTGGGCTTAGAAAAAGGCCACATTTGAGCAACAAGGTTCTCAGGAGGTAACTCTTAGGCAGCATATAATACTAGACTGTTTCAATTTCACAAGAAAAGGTTCATAAGTATGGGCATTAATATCAAGGGCCCATCAATGTCCATCCTCCGTCACTAGTCACTGCCCCTGTGTTTGGGGGATTCTTGCTGTCCTATTAGAAAATGTGGCAGAGCTCCCCAGGATGGGGCTTCAGTATTTGTTTGGTTATTGTGTGGATCTCCACCCACTGTAACAATTCCCCCAAAACACTTAAACTCATTCATATGCCTTATATGTATGCTCCAGGTGAACCTCCTCCCATGCATCCCTCATTCACTGACATCCTGCACCAATGATCCTCCCCTGCCACAGTTCTAACCCTTCTGTGATCCAAAACTTCTTCAAAAATGAAGCCAAAAAATAACTGAGTAAAATTAATAATAAAATGAAATAATAATAGTTTTAAAAATAACAAGTAAAATACAAAAAATTAAAAATTTGAAATAATAAAAATATTAAAATATATTTTTAAAATTTTGGCATTATGTCTTTCATCACTGGAGGATCTGTTATCTTGTAAATACATGACATTTTCTTCCATTTATTCCCCCAATGTCTTAGTTTATTCATTTTATATTCAAAGAAGCTTCGGGTTACAGAAAAGTCACAAACAGAATTTGGGGGATTTCCACATACCCCAAATCATCCTCCTTTTCCTCCTTCCTCTATTAATAACATTTTGCATGTGGACGGTTCCTTATTTTCTTTCTCTTTTTTTTCCTTCTTTTTGGATGGTACTTTATTATAATTGAAGCATTGTTACTAACCATGGTCAATGATTTATATTATGGTTTATATTTTGGACTATACATTTTTATTAACTTTGATGAAATTTAACATGGCCTGTATCCATCATTGCAAGATCATGTAGAACAATTCCAATGCCCCCAAAATGCCCCATCTATTCTATTCCTCCTTCCACCTTCCCTCAGGACCCATGGCAACCACCAAGCTTCACTCCTTGTACAAGATTCACAGTTACTCACAAAAACATGGAGGGCTTGGTATACTGACCTGTCCTCCCCTATTAGGCACTGCCTATGCTCTCTATAGACTTCTGCCCTTCTGTTTGAGAAAAGAGCAGGAATGCCCAGGATGGAAGTCCAACACCTTCCCACTTGTGGGTCTCCACCTACTGATACAACACACTATGACAAGATGAACATACATAATCCCTAGAAGACTGCCCCAGGTATGCCTTGTTCCAAATGCCCCACACATCTAACACCCTAAACCAGTAACTTTCCCCTGCCATATTGCCAAGAGAACATTCCCAATATTGTCATTTCAACCACATACCCACAAATCCCCAGAGTTCACCTACTCCCTCCCTTGACCTTTCCCTGCATTCCATGGACAGTGCATCTCATCCTCTCATCCTACCCCTCACAGACCAGCACCACCCAACCCAATAGCATCACTGCACCATTGTCATGCCCTTCCACTGCACAACTACACACTTCCAACATATCATAGATTTTCAATTCTTCTGGGTATATACCCAGTAGTGGGAATGCTGGATCATGTGGCAATTCTATAGATAGCTTCCTGAGGCTGTACCATTCTACCAGCAGTAGATAAGTGTTCCCATTTCTATACATCCTCTCCAACACTTGTAGTACTATGATTTTTTAATAGCCACCAGTCAAATGGGTGTAAGATGATATCTCATTGTAGTTCTGATTTGCATTTACCTAATAGTTAGTGATGTTGAACATCTTTACATGTGCTTTTTAGCTATTTGTATTTCTTCTTTGAAAAAGTGTCTATTCAAATCACTTGCCCAATTTTTTTAATGGGTTGTTTGTCTTTTTATTTTTGAGGTGCAGGATATCTTTATATATGCTGGATATTAAGCCCCTATCAGATATATGGTTACCAAATATTTTCTCCTATTGAGTAGGCTGCCTTTTCACCTTCTGGACAAACACCTTTGATGTGCAAAATCTTTTAATTTTGAGGAGGTCCTATTTATCTATTTTTTTCTTTAGTTGCTCTTCTTTGAGTGTACTATTCATGAAACCATTTCAGAATACAAGATCGTGTAGATGTTTTCCTACATTATCTTCCAAGATCTTTATGGTCTTGGTTCTTATGTTTAGATTTTTGATCCATCTTGAGTTAGTTGTTGTGTAAGGTGTGAGATAGTGTTTCTCTCTCAATCTTTTGGTTATGGATAGCCAGTTCTCAAAGCATCATTTGCTGAAGATGCCATTCTCTCCCAGTTGAGTGGGCTTGGTGGCCTTGTTGAATATAAGTTGACTGCATACGTGAGCATCTATATCAGAACTCTCAATTCAGAATCTTTGGACAGTATGTCTATCCTTGTTCCAACACTATGCAGTTTTGACCACTGTAGCTTTGTGGTATGTTTTAAAATCAGGTAGTGTGATTCCTCCAATTTAATTTTTCTTTTTCAATGTGTCTTTGGCTATTCGGAGCCCCTTGTCCTTCCAAATATATTTCATAGTTAGCTTTTCCAATTCAGTAAAGTTGCTCTGGTAATTTTTATCTGGATTGAGTTAAATCTGTAAATCAGTTTGGGTAGGATAGACATCTCAATGATGTTTAGTCTTCCTATCCATCAACAGGGAATATTCTTCCATTTATTTAGGTCTTCTCTGATTTCCTTTAACAGAGTTGTGTAGTTTTCTACATACAAGTCATTTACATCTTTAGTTAAACTTATTCCTAAGTATTTGATTCTTTTGGTTGCTATTATAAATGGGATTTTTTTCTTAATTTCATCCTCAGATTGCTTATTATTGGTATACAGAAATGCTACTGTTAGTTGCACATTGATTTTATAACCTACCACTTTACTGAATTCATTTATAAGCTCTAGAATCTTTGTTGTAGATTTCTCAGGGCTTTCGATGTACAGGATCATGTCATCTGCAAATAGTGAAATTATGTCTTCCTTTCCAATTTGTTTTCCATTTATATCTTTTTCTTGCCTAAGTGTTTGAGCAGGTATTTCTCTTTTTAAAATATACTTTTTAATTTTTTAAAAGAAACATGGATTACAAAAATGTTACACAAAATATATAGGGGATTCCCCTATGCCCCACTCCCTAACCATCCCACATTTTCCCACATCAACAAAATAGTTTATTAGTGTGGTACATTTCCACAATTGATGAACACAATTTGAAGCATTGCTACTGAGTGATGATTATAGTTTACATTGTAGTTTATACTCTCTCCTGCACATTTTTGCAAATTATTACAAGATATACAATGGCCTATATCTGTTATTGCAGTGTTAGGATAATTCCCAAGTCCCAAAAATGCTCCCAAATTACACCTCTTTTTCCCTCTCCCTCCCCTCACAACCTCCAGTGTCTACTGCCTCCACATCCATGATAAAAGTTCTTCCATTACTAGTATCACATGTTTACAGTAGAACAACCATTGTCCATTCCCCAATCCTGAGGATTCTGTGACAGTGATGACCACTCCACTACTAATTGAGAGGGGGTTTAGGTTCCATGGGGCAGATGGATGGGACTTTCTTGCTTGCAATTGTGGATACTCTCTGTTCCTTAAGATGGTCATTGTTAGTCATCATCTACTTGTTAGTTGTCCTGGGTGAGTCCAATGAACTGGAGAGTAGGTGTTGCAAGTCTACTGAGATTCAGGGCCCAACTGGCACATGGACAGCCCAAAGGTTTGTCTCTTGGACATACAACTATCAACTCTAGTACTAACTATAGGTTTAAATAGAGGGGCAGCAGAGCCATGTGAGGGAAAACAGAACTGAGTCCAACTCTATCACACTGGGAAGCATAAATTCCAAAGTAGGGTCCACTTGCAGGGTGCCAAACTCCTGAGTTGTCTTCCCTGCCTATAATGTCTGGATGTCTCCAGAGTCCTCAGGTACACTGCTATTTGTGGTAATATTTACTTTGGCAGTCAATGAGTTCCTGCTGAGACATGCATAAGCATAGTCTCTGAAATCACCTCCTGACTCACTTTGAAGTCTCTTAGCCATATAAACTCCTTTGTCTTTACCCTTTCCCCCTTTCGTCAAGATCTTTTTCCACTTGCATATTTAGTTGGTTCTTGGTAGTAACCCTCAGTTCCAGGGAGACTCATCCCTGGTAGTCATGTCCCATGCCGGGGGAAGGTAATGTATTTATATGCTGAGTTCCGGCTTAGAGAGAGGCCACATTTGAGCTACATGGAGGCTCTGAGGAGGTAATGCTCAGGCATCCTATAATACCATGCTATGTTTCAATTTCAAAAGTAAAGGTTCATAAGTACAGTCATCACAATCAAGAGTCCACCAATGGTTCATCCTCCTTCAGTAGTCACTGCCCCTTTACTCAGGGGATTATTGCTATACCATTAGAAAATGTGGTAAAGCTCTCCAGGATGGGAATTTGATATTTCTTTGGTTATTGTGTGATGTCCACCCACTGTGACAATGCCCCATGAACACTTGAATGCATTCATATGCTTTATAGGGATGTTCCAGGTGAACCTCCTCCCATGCATCCCCCATCACTGACACCCCACACCAATGATCTTCCCCTGCTACCAGTTGTAACCCTTCTGTGATCCAAAACTTCTTCAAAATTGAAGTCAATAACTAAATACAATTAATAGGAAAATGATATAATATTGATGGTTTTAAAAATAAATAAAATATGAAAAAATTGAAAAATAATTGAAATAGTATGAAAAGAAAATATGTAAAATTAATTTTCTTTAACATTATGTATTTCATCACTGTAAAATCTGTTGTCTTGTATGTACTGTGACATTTGCTTCCATTTATTTGTCCAGTGTCTTATTTTTTCATTTTGTCTCCAAAGAAGCTTTAGGTTACAGAAAAGTCATGTACAGAATATTGGTGTTTCCCATATACCCAAAATCCTTTCCCTTTTCCCCTTTCCATTTTTAATAACATTTTACATGTGGATGGTGCATTTGTTACAATTGATGTACAAATATTGAAACATTGCTACTAACCATGGTCAATGATTTATATTGTGGTTTACATTTTGTATCGTACACTTTTATATTTATTAAGTTTGACATTGTCTGTATCCATCATGTAGAACAATTCCACTGCCCCCAAAATATCCTGTGTTCCATCTATTATTTTCCTCTCTCCCTCTCCTCTAAGGACCCATGGTAACCACCAAGATTAACTCATTGAAAGACCAGATTCATAGTTACTTGCAACAACATTGAGGGCTTAACATACAGGCCTGTTCTCCCCTATTAGGCACTGCCTATGCTCTCAAGAGACTCCTGCCCATTTATTTGAGATCATAGCAGGACTCCCAAGGATGAGAGTCCAACACCTTCCCACTCATTATGTACGTCTGTACTCCCTAATATGACACACTCTGACAAGATGAATGCTATACACTCCCTAGAAGCCTGCCCCGGGTGTGACCTGTCCCACATGCCCCCCACACCAAACACCTTAAAAGAGTAACCCTCCTCTACCATATTTGCAAAATAGCATTCCTAGTTTTGTAATTTCATTCACATACCTGCAAATCCCCAGAGTTCACCTATACCCTCCACCAACCCTTGCTCCAGCTCCATGGACAGTTTAACCCACCCTCCCCACTGTACCCCCTCACAGACCAGCACCACTGAGCCCAGTAGTATCACTGCACTATTGTTATGCCCATCCACTGCACAGCTACACCCTTTCTCCTTATCATAGGTTTTGCCCGTATGTGCATTGACTCACAATCTTCTTTTCCCTTTCTCTCTCCTGTAGAGCTATCTTCAGACTTTCACTCTGTAAGCCTTGAGCAAGTATTTCTAACACAGTATTAATTAAGAGCAATGACATTGGGCATTCTTGTCTGTTCCAGATATTAGAGGGAAAATTTTAAAATGTTACCATTGAATATGATCTTAGCTGTGGACTTTTCATATATACCCCTTTATCATGTTGAGGAAGTTTCCTTCTATTTCTATTTTTTGAAGTGTTTTTATCATGAAAGCTGTTATATTTTGTAGAATGTTTTTTCTACATCTATAGAGATGATCATGTGATTTTTTTCTTTCACTCTCTTTATATGGTATATTACATTGATTGATTTTCTTTCATTGAACCATCCTTGCATATCAGGGAAGAAATCCACTTGGTCATGGTGTATAATTTGTGTTATGTGTTGTTGAATATGATTAGTAAGTATTTGGTTGAGGATTTTAGCATCTAGGTTCATTAGAGAGATTGGTCTATAGCTTTCCTTTCTTGTGGTGTCTTTGGCTTTGGTATTAGGGTGATGTTGGCATCATAGAATGAATTAGTCAGTGTTTCCTCCACTTCTGTTTTTTGGAAGAGTTTAAACAGGATTGGTGTTAGTTCTTTCTGAAATGTTTGGTAGAATTTACCTATGAAGCCATCTGGCCCTGAGCTCTTTTTAGTTGGGAGGTTTTTGATGACTAATTCAATCTCATTGCTTGTGATTGGTCTGTTGAGTTAATAAATTTCTTCTTTCATCAATTTAAGCTGCTTGTGTGTTTCTAGGGGTTTGTCCATTTCCTCCTAATTATCCATCTTGTTGACATACAACTTTTCAAACTATCCTCTTATGATATTCTTTCTTTCAGTGGGGTCAGTGGTGATATCACTTTCCTTATTTCTTATTTTATATAGTTGCATCTTTTCTCTCTCTCTCTCTCTCTCTCTCTCTCTCTCTCTCTCTCTTTTTGTTAATCTAGCTAAGGGTTTGTCAATTTTATTAATCTTCTCAAAGGATCAGCTTTTGGTTTTGTTTATTTCTACTAGTGCTTTCTTATTTTCAATTTCATTTATCTCTGCTCTAATCTTTATTCCTTCTTTCTACTTACTTTGGAGTGAGTTTGTTATTCTTTTTCTAATTACTCCAGATGTTCATTTAGGTCTTTGATTTTAGCTCTTTCTTTTTCAATATAAGCATTTATTGCTATGAATTTCTCTCTCAGTACAGCTTTTGCTGCATCCCACAGGTTTGGGCACATTGTGTTGTCATTTTTCATTCACTTCAAGGTAGTTACTGATTTCTTATGCAATTTCTTCCTTGACTCACTGATTATCTAAGAGTGTGTTGTTTAACTTCCATATCTTTGTATCTAATCTGCTTCTCTGCCTTATGGATTTCCAGCTTCATTCCATTGGCATGAGAAAAATTACTTTGTACAATTTCAATCTTTCTGAATTTGGTGAGAGTTGTTTTGTGGTCTATGATGTGGTCTATCCTGGAGAATGATTCATATGCACTCGAGAAGTATGTATATTCCACTGTATTTGGGTGTACTTTTTTGTATAGGTCTATTAGGTACATTAGGTCCAGATCCTCTAATGTATTATTCAAGCTCTCTGTGTCTTTATTGATTCTCTATTGAGATATTCTGTCTAATGGTGATAATGGTGTATTAAAGTCGCCCACTATAATTGTAGAGGCATCTATTTCTCCACTTAGTTTTTCCAATGTTTGCCTCATGTGTTTTGAGGCACCTTGGTCAGGTGCATAAGTGTTTATGATTGTTCTTTCTTCTTGATAGATTACCCCTTTTATTATTATAGAGTAGCCTTCTTTGTCTCTTACAATAATTTTGCATTTAATATCTATGTCCTATATTAGTATAACTACCCATGCCCTTTTTTGGTTAATGTTTGCATGTAAAATTGTTTCCAGTCATTCACTTTCAGCCTCCTTGCATCCCTGGGTATAAGGTGAATTTGTTGTAGATAGCATATAGATGGGTCATAGTTCCTTATCCATTTTGCCAATCTGTGTCTCTTGATTCAGGAGTTTAATCTGTTAACATTCAATGTTATTACTGTCAAGGAATTACTTACATTAGCAATATTTTCGTTAGGCTTATGTATGCCATATGTTGTTTTAATTTCTCTTTTTAGTTATTCTTATAGTCTCCTCCAACTGTCTCTCTTCTGTTTTTTTCCTTTCAACCTTCAGGATTCCCTTTAGTGATTCTTCTAGGGCAGGTGTCTTATTGACAAACTATCTTAATTTCTGTTTATCTGTGAATAGTTTGAACTCTCCCTCATTTTTGAATGCCAGCTTTTTTAGATAGAGAATTCTTGGCTGGAAACTTTTCTTTTTATTACTTTAACTATGTCATACCACTGCCTTCTTGCCTCTATGATTTCAGATGAGAAATCAGGACTTAATCTTATTGATCTTCCCTTGTATGTGATGGATCTCTTTTCTCTTGCTGCTTTCAGTATTCTTTCTTTGTCTTGAGCATTGGACAGTTTGATGAGTATATGTCTTGGGGTTGGCCTGTTAGGATTTATACTGTTTGGGGTGTGCTGCACTTCTTGGACATATACAGCCATGTCCCTCAAAAGAGTTGGGAAATTTTCAGCCATTATTTCTACCAACACACTTTCTGCCCTCTCTTCTCCCTCTGGAATGCCTATAATGTGTATGTTTATGTGTTTTGGGTTGTCATTCAAATCATTAAGTCCCTGCTCAATTTTTTCTTTTTGTCTATCTGTTCTACTATCTGTCTGATTTCAGATGTACTATCTTTGACATCACTGATTCTTTCAGCTGCCTGTTCAAATTTGCTGTTATATGCTTTCAGTGTATTTTTTATTTCCTGCATTGTGCCATTCATCACTATCATATCTGTTATCTTTTTATGTATGTTTATAATATCTTCAGTAAGTTCTCCCAGTATCTTCTCAAGATCCTTAATCTCTTCCTTCACTTCATTAAGTTGATTCATGATATTTGTTTGGATAGCTCTGATTAGTTGTTCCATGTTCTGCATCTATTCCTGTTTTTTCTGTTATTGATGATGTTTGTTAGATTGGCCCATGTCTTCCTGTTTCTTAGTATGGCTTTTAATTTTTTGTTCATGTCTAGGCATCCATTTATCTTGATGGGCTTGTTTAGCTGGATAGCTTCTCTTTCTACTCTAGGGTTTTGTTTTGTTGTTTGTGTGTGTGTATGTGGTAAAGTTTCTCTTTGACATTTGGTTCCTCTTATATTTCCTTGCTGTTGGCTGTGTTCCCTTGAAAAATAAATATTAGGACCAGAGAAAAGGAAAGACATATGAAGAGAAAAAGAATAATAGTAAAAATAATTTTAAAAGGTAGAAGAGGAACTGTATAAGACCTAGGAAAATAAATAATTAACATGAGTAAAACCATATGAAGTACAAAGAAATACAAATTAAAAAGTGGAATAAAAAAAATGAAATGGAAACAAAATTAATACAAATATATAGAATGAATTAAAATCCTGGAATAATGAGAGGAGAGAAAAAGATTGAAAAAAGAAAAAAAAAGAGAGAGGAAACAAAATTTAAAAATTGAAGTCCAAACTAAAATAGGTGGAATGGCAGAAAAACAACAGAAAACAGAAGATAGGAAAATGGAGGAAAGAAAAGAATAAAATAAATAGAAAAAACAGGTAAAGAGGAAATAACAGAAGGGAAAACACAACAAAGAAGGAACAAAACAGCAACAGAGAGTTAAAAAAATAAAAAGAACAGCCCAGGAAATCAACGTTTTATCCTTCTATCTTAGGCCCCTAAGGATCTTATCAGCCTGCAGATGTTCTTCTATCAATCACCCTGCAGCCTGCTCTCCACAGGTGATGTACTTGGTTTTAGTGAGTAAAATAAGGGGAAAAATGGAAAAAGGAAAAAAAGAAACCTTTAGAAATAAAAAATAACAGATCCAAGAACATCTAAATCAAAGCAAAATAAAAATGTCTATACATTCCCTGTCATAAGGTATCATCTGGGTACCTGATAACCCAGTGAATCACTCTCTGGATCACTTCTCTAAGGATACCTGGGAACCACACAGTGACCTTGTATATGCAGTGCAGGAATGCTTCCACTGAGCTAAACTGGCTCCACACATTGATTAGGCTTCAAAAACCTATCAGACTCTATCCACCTCCTCCTTGGGCAGATTAGATTCCTATCATTTTGCCAGAGCCCTGCTGATTAAGTGCCTGTCTCAGCCCCTTCTCTAATCTAGTTCCTCCCTCATCCAGGGAGGCTGGGCATGACAGCCTGCTTGAGCATATCCCCCCTCCCCTCTCCATGTTGGGTCAGGGTCCCTTCTGAGATTCAAAGAGGAATTACTTCAAAGAAACCACTCTCTACTCTCAGTCCCATCCCTCTTCCTCCCAGAGAATGCTCCCTTCTACTCCATCAGGAGCAGCAGGCAAGGGCCTCTGCTGAGGCTGTTTGTCCTGAGGGCAGGGTACAGGTGCCTTTTCCAGCCACAAGGGTGTGCAAATCCCCGATATTTTCTTGAGCTTCAGTGCTCCTATCAGGAAGGTGTGCCCAAGGCAAATGCAGTGTGCAGGGCTTTCCCTGTTTTTCTGGGCCTCTGTCTTGTGCTGGGATTTGTTTATTAGTTGTTTAGAGTTCTCCTGTTTACAGGAAAACTTCCACTTTTCCCAGGATACAAACCCCCCCTCTCCTGGATATTTGAAGCTAGCAGGCCTTTGTCCCAGAGTGTCCACCTCTATAGATTTTTACACTCCTCTCATGGTCTCATGCTGCTTTTGCCTGCCATAAAAATTCTGGTGGGAATGTTACCCCAAGAATGAATTTCTCAAGTTGGTTTTCCTAGCCAAAACAGGGTCAGGGACCCACAAAGGGGTTGCAGCCTGGTTCAGATGTGACCTGTGGAGGGGGACAGAAAGGGCACCAAATGCTTATTTGATCATTCCCAAAGATGAGCTTTCCTAGCCTGCTGATAAAATGCAGCCCTTCAGCTAATTGTCTCCTGCAGCCCTGAGGAAGCACTGCATGTTTAAATTGCCACTGCCTCTGCTCCTGCCCATTGAGGTTTGAAACATTGGCTGCCACTACCTATGTCCAGAGAAGGTTGAAAGATAATCAAAAGCCATGATCAAGTGAAATAAGCCAGACAGAAAAGGAAAAATATTGTTTGGTTTCACTAATATGAACTAAATATGAAGAATAAATGCATTGAATTATAACCTAGAGTATAGGTTATTGGGAGATAAGAGAAGGGCTTAGAAGGAGTACTAATGCTTAATGTATGGAGAAGGTTTAATTAACTTGACTGTAAAAGTGTGGAAATTGATAGAGTTGATGGTAACATATTATTGTGAATAGCAGCTGGATTATAAATTGGATTGTGTCTGAAAAGGGTAGTCTAGGGATGTAAATGTCAATTGACAAAAAGTTAGAGAATAGTCTAGGGACTGAATAACACAGTGAACCCAGTGGTAGATGAGAATTTTGGTTACTAGTACATATGCAAAAATGTCCTGTGAACTAGAATGGATATATGTCACTATTGTAGGGTAGTGGAAATGTGGAGAAGCATGGAAAAATACAATTAATGTAACCTGTGGACTATAGGTAACAGCAATACTATAATATTCTTGTATCAATGCCAAAGATGTACTGTTTTAATAATAGGGAGTATGGAAAAAATATGCCAAATATAAGCTATGTACCATAGTTAGTGGTAATAGTCTGATGATATTATCTCATCATCTGTAACAATTATTCAATAACAGAGTGATGTGTTGGTGAAGGGGTGTTGTATCAGAATCTCATAATCTGTAGCAAATGTTCTACAATGGAGTGGTGTGTTGGTGAAGAGATGTATGGGAATTCTATATATTTGCATGATTGTTTTGTAAGTTCACAACTTCTGTAATAAAAATATATTTTTTTAAAAAGCCATGATCAATTATCAGCTATGTCCATACCTGTTCTTGGGGAATAGGATTTTTATGTCCCTTTATGTCAGTGACAGCATCTTGGTCTGCCATGAAATTGGTGGATAGGCATTAGTAGCTACCAGGTGAAGAGAGCAATTACAGTTCTTTATCATTGTTCATCAGACTCCTCCTCCTGCTCTTCCCTGGATACCATACAATGTTCTTATGGCCTCTGGACTTTAAAAATAGTTTTTCCAGACAGTTCCTACATGTTTTATAGTTGTGGTGGAAGAACTGAATACTGGATCTCCTACTCTGCCATAAAATCCAGAGGTGTCATAATTTTATTTTCATCTCTGTGTCCCCATCTTCAATTCTAGTAATCTGCTGAATAATGACTGGCCTCACATAAACCACAAGACCAGTTTCGGCAGCTTGATTGTGGGTAATGCTTGTTCCAGAATGAGAACAGATATAAGCCATGAGACAGGGGAGTGCATGCTGGACAGTGGAAACCCCAACCTCATTATTCTGAGGATGAAACCAGCTAGCCAACATCCTGGAATGTATCAGGTATTCTCAAAGTTCCATTTATTTCTACCATTCCTCCAGAGAATGTAGACAGAATGCCCTAGGTCATTATCTCTACCCATATCAAGTCATTATCTCTACCAGGCTGGTAGGGCAGGGACAAACCTTCATGTTATCCCACAAAGCCATCAGCCATGTTTTGTTCAAGACACCCTGTAAAATGATATGTAAGAACAATTGAAATAATGGCCAGAAAACAACCTGCTCCATTCCATTCATCACAAGGTACTCTGCAACCCCAAAATCAGTGTAGCAAATTACTCTATGGTACATCATGGGAACATAGACTCAGGCACAACAAAAACTGTTAATAAATGAACACATTATCACTTAGCACAATGAGTCCAAAAAAGCAGGGGAAAATATTCCATCATAGTCTGTGCCCCAATGAGGCCAATTCCTTGATCCATGGTTGTAGGTGGCTGCTTTGCATTCCCCACTTATCATCAGAGAGGAGGGACTCTGTGATGTTTGAATGTTGAGTATTTATATACAACCATAGGAAGGACAATCAATCTTATCACCTTGCTCTTACTTCACAATCTGGAAAGTTGTACATTTAAGAACACTGAAGGGAAGCGGCTGTGGCTCAATCAGTGGGGCTCCCGTTTACCATATGGCAAGCCCGCCCGCACGGCGTGGTTAGCTGACCGAGCAAGCACAAGCAGCAAGGGGGGGATAAATGAATAAATAAATAAAATCTTAAAAAAAAAAAAAAAAAAAAAAGAACACTGAAAAAATGGACTTATGATAAATCATGGCCACCTTTATTACCAGTAGGCCTAATTGAAAGCAAGTAAAAGATAGCCATTGTTCCACTGAATGACTTGAAGGAATTAAAAATAATATTATTATCACTAATAAAGGATGGAGTGTTTACATAGATTTCCTTCCATTTGAGGAGATGAAGTGACCTTCAGGCTTAAACTTGATGAATGAGAAGGAGGCAGCCATGCAAAGTACTAAGGAAAGAAAATTCCTTAAAGGAGTCAAAGGAAGGTCAAAGACCTAGAAGGGTGAAAGCAGTTCCCCCACTTGAAGGAACAAAAGAGAGAGTGGGGAAAATTGTTTGGGGATGCAATTGGAGAGTTAGGCAGCAGGCAGATCATATGGGACTTTGATAGGAAACTATATGTTTGGGATTTATTCACAGAAACTCTATATGGAGTAGGGAGCAGGGGAATAATATTATGATGGGGTGGGAGTAGGGCAGAAGCATCAAGTTGAGTGAGGCATGTTTTTGGGCAAGTGAACCCCTTTTTGTATCTAACATGTTATGATAGGGAATACACCAATGGGTAATTATATATTTCTACACAAATTACTGAATCTATCCTAAAAATTGTGTCTTAGGGAAATTTAACAATTTATGGACCAGAGACTAGAATAAGAAATTATTGCTATCCTACTGCAGTTGGTCTTGACTATGTCACTTCTCATCCTTACCCAACAACCCTGCTCAATTGCCTCAGAGGACTCCCTCTCCCCCTCTCTGGCTTCCCCTTGGCACCTTAGCATACTCTCTCCTCTCTTCACATCTAACCCAACACTGAGATAATAGCTTCCCTGAAGCCCTTGCTACTCTTAGTACTGCCCTCTCACTCTCCTCACAGAGCTAAGGTTCTTAGATGAGTTTTATACCATTATCTGGTACCATTTACTGATTTCCAATACAACCAATTGTGATCTTGTCATGCTTCAGCCAACTACCCCACTTAAACTGCTCTCCTAAAGTTATTTACATTCAAGTTATCAAATGCAGTGGACAAGTTCCTTTCTTTGTCATTCTTGATCTTTTCTTTGTGATTTCTCATCATTGTTTTTAGATTTGATTATATCTTCCCTACCCCCACCTTGGTTTACCCATATCATCCTTTTGTATTTCCCTCCTACCCCTCAGTTTCTTCCTTCTTAGGGTACTGTTCCTCTCTTTAGCCCTTTCATGTTGATGTTCCCCATTGTTCAACCTTCTGCCCAATTTCCCCTCACTCTACGTACTCTTTCTGATTGAACTCATCCAAACTATGGCTTCAACTATATCAATATGCAAATGAAACCCAGCTCTTCACATCTACCCCACAACTCTCTCCTGAGCCCCACAGCTGAATTTCCAATTGGACTCTCATGGGTACCTCATATTAAAGCTCTTCCCCTAATATTCTGCCCCCCTTCCCTTTCAGGATAGATGTAGCCATTAGTGCTCTAAGCCAGAAGCTAGACAGTTTTCTTGACACCTCCTGCTCTCTCATTTTGTGATTCAGTTAGTCACAAACTTGTGTCCATTCTACTGCCTAAATACAGTTTCTAAATTTCACCCTTCCTCCCTGTTCCTCTTGTCATAGACTTAGCCCAATTCTTCATCACTTATAGCCTGAATCTTTGTCACATACTTCCCACTAGTTCCCCTGCCTCTTACCTGGCCTCTCTCCAATTCATTCTCTATACTTCTGCTCAGATAGTTATAAAATGCAAATAAGAGAATATATAACTCCCTTATCTAAAATCTTTCAATGGCTTATGTATTGTGCACAATATAGTTCAAATTCCTCAACATTGTATACCAGAAATATCATGGCCTGACCACAATTCACTTTTCCAGGTTCACCCCCCATCATTTCATCAAACCTATCTTACACTAGAGATCAGCATATTCCAAAGAGGATTCTGAAGGAAATTTCTCAAGTTTTTAATAAAATTCTGGTCAAATAAGTTTAAGTATGCAAAAGTGGAGAAATTAATTTAAAAACAGTAATGGGCATTGAGATTATCTAAGAAAGGAACAGAGAAGGTAAAGTTTGAGTACTGAACTCCTGTTTTTCACTGAAAATGCATTAGCATCTCTAGGAATTCCATTTGAAAAATTCTACTGAAGGCATTTGAAACAAGTTTTAACAGTGTGGCAGTTTGAGATTATTTATGATTTACAAAAAATATATAGATTATGTTTGTAAACTGGTCTGTTCCTCTGGGTGAGATACCCTTTGAATGTATTAGATTCAGCTGAGATGTCTGATTAAATTATGTTAAGATTAGGGTTTTGATTGGACCATGTCAGTAAAGTGTAACTCAGTTTGAGTCCCTGCCCCTTTTGTGGGCTATATAAATGGACACTCAATCAGGGAGACACACAGAAAATGACATGGCAGAGGAGAGAACTTACTTTTGATGCTGGATCCCCAGGGAGAGATGAGCCATTCACCTCATAGTTTACAGCTAACTTTGTGAAGAGAGCAGCTGAGAGGCCCTAAAAGTTGAGCCCTATGCCAGCCTACAGTTGAGATTAGAAGAAGCTGGGCTCATGGGACCTTAAGAGGAAAGAGGAAGGCTAAGGCCTCACAGATATTGCCTGCCATCATGTGGCAACAGACTTTCATGAGAAAAGTATCCTTGAGTTGGATTCTTTAGGGCCTTGTAACTGTAAGATTTTATTCCAAATAAATACCCTTATAACAGCTGACAGATTTCTGGCACTTTGCATCAGCACCCCTTCTGGCTGAATAATACAAATATTTCCTGGAAAATGCTGTGCTCTTTTGCTTTGCCACCTCTGCCTGGGCTGCCATCCATTCATTCATTTATTCCTTTGTTCATTCAAAAACACTCACTGTAGAAGAACTGTACTAAAACAAGTATAGGTTGGACATTCAGATGAAGAACATATTCTATGTAAGCCAAATTAGTAAACATAATATTAAAACAATCAGGATAAATGCTGTTATCTTGTCAGCATAATGTAAGAGAAACTGAAGTGGAGGAAATCAAGAGTGTAAATTTGCCTCCTTCTACTTTAAAGGGCCATCTCTGAGAGATTGTCTGAATTTTACTTCAGGAATTTTGAGGCTTAGGAGTTAAGTGTGCATATATTTATACTTTTTATATTTTTGATATGTTGATTCTTTTGTTATTATGAAATCACTATATATTACACAGTCTGTATGTAATATTTCTTGCTGTAAATCCATTCTGCCTGATATTGATATAACTACTCCAGCTCTCTAATGGTTACTGTTTGAATGTTATGTATTTTTCCTTCATTTCATTTGCACCCTATTTGTGTCTTTGAATCCAAGATGGGTCTCTTAGACATAGTTCCAGTACATAGCTGGATCCTGCAATTTCTTCCAGTCTGACAATCTCTAAATTTGATTAGGCTGTTTAGGCAATTCACATTTAATGAAGTTATTGGCATGTCTGGATTTATATATCCCACATTGCTAGTTATTTTCTATGTCTCCTCTCTCATTTATTATTTTTCCTCTTGACTGTCTTCATTTGTGTAAGTTATTTTTTAGTGCACCATTTAAATTGATTTGTTTACTTTTAACTTTTTCTTTAGCTATTATTTAGGGACCTATATATCTTATTTTATGACAATCTACTTCAGATTGATGCTAATTTGATTCCAGAAATATAGAAAATTTGTTCCAGTGTACCTCCATTTCTTCCCACTTTTCTTCATGCTGTTGTGATATATATCATATTTACATATATTATAAATATATCATTTAATGTTATAATTACTGATTTATACAATTTTGCATCTTTTAAAGAAGTTAAGACCAGAAATGAAAAAAGGTATACCTAGATAGGTGTTTATATTAACCCATATATTTATCATTTCTGATGCTCTTCATTGCTCTCCTAAGTAGTAAGTTCTTTCCAGTCTGAAGTAATTGCTTTCAGATTTCTTGTAAGGCATGTATAGTAGATTACATTATGTACCTCCATAACTTCCAAGTTCTTATTCTTAATCTGTGTTCACCTGGGTGTGAGCCTATTTGTAAATATGACCCTTTCAAGGTGTATTATCAGTTAATGTGTGGACTGATTTGAGAATAGGATTTTCTAAGTTCCTATTTAGGTGTGAGCCAAATGAATCAGGGTGGGCCTTAGCACTTATTACTGGGTCCTTTATAAGCAAAATTAATTTGGCCAACAGCAACAGGAAAAAGTCACAGGCGGAGATCTAGGACATCACCACATGATGAGGGACTGCCATCACCAGAATGACTCCAGGAGATAGAATAGTTTTGCTGACATCTTGATTTTGGACTGCAAGCCTCTGAAATTTTGAGGCAATAATTCTTGTTATTTAATCCAACCACTGTGTGGTATTTTCCATAGGACCTTTGCAAATCAAGACAACATATTTGTTAGCAATACATTCTCTTATGTTTTATTTATCTTAGATTGTCCTTTTTCACTTTCATTTTTGCTGGATATAGAATTCATGGTTGACAGTGTTTTCCTTAAAATGCTTTGGCCATGTCATTGCACTGTTTTGTGGCCTCCACCCATTAATTTTATTGATATTCCACTTTAAGTCATGAGTCATTTTTATTTTGTTGCTTTCAAGATTTTGTCCTTGTATTTTCATATTTGGATTTTAATGTGTAGATATCTTTGTATTCATCCTACTAGGGTTTTTTGAGCTTCCTGAATATGTATATTGTTTATCATTAAATCTGGGAAATTTCTGGTCTTTAATTTTTCAAATATTTTTCTGCCCCTTTCTCTCCTGTCAGTTCTTTTACATAGAACTTGGTATATTTGATGTTTTCTCACAGATGTCTGAGTTTCTATTAGATTTTCCTCAATAATTTTTAACTGGGATCTTAAGAATGGATTATGTTTATAAGTTCATGATTTATTCTTTTGCTACCTTGAATCAGCTGTTGAGCTCCTCTATAGAATTTTTCATGAATTATTTTTTCACCAACACTAAAATGGCCATTTAGTCCCTTTTGAAAATAATTTATATTTCCCTCTTGAGAATTTCCATTTGTTGCTTCATTGTAGTCATACTTTCTTTTCATTCATCAAATATGATCTATTTTAGTTCTTGGAATATATTTATAATAGCTGATTTTGTCTTTGTTTATCAAACTTCTGGAGATAGTTATGGACCATTCCTATTTACTGAATTTTACATGGTGTCTGAATCACTTTCCTTTTTCTCAAAACTGATCATTTTAATGACATTATATTTAGCATGTCTGCATTCCTATTTTTACTTGTGATGATGGTTATTGTTGCAGCTCCTGCTGTTGATTTTTTTTTTTCATTTATAGTTTCATTTAGGTAAATTTGCTCCCTCCTTCTTTAAAAGAATTCTCTCCCCCTATACAATACAACTATAGGTATCTGTGCATATATATGATATATAATATCATATATATGCAACACATATATATATTCATAAATATATGCATAAATAAACACACAAATATGTAGCATTTTATATAGCATATATTATATAATTCTTGCTGGCTTCCTATGGTTTGTACCTGTCTCTTTGTAGGTTAATTGTCAGCTAATAATTGGTCAGAAGTTGTGTTCAACAACATTGAAATACTAAGACTTCAATCCTCTGCTCATAGGTCTGTGTGGGTAAAGGATCATTGAAAATTCATGCCATTTTAGTGTCTGCTCCAACTTTAGCTTTCTGCTGGGCCCTTTCAGTACTCTCATGTGCATATGTGCAGCCTCAGGATCACCTAGGAGCCTGATCTGGACCTAGCTGAACTGGACCCTATCTGGGCTCCACTGCTTCTGCATGCAGCCTCAACTGGCATGTGCTTTCTTTACAACACATCCCCAGGCCAATAGAGCCTTGACCCTCCCCGACTTCCTATCTCTGAGATTTTCACTTCAACTGACTGTGCTGATAGGAATGAGTATGCCCACTGCTCTATATTTAATAAGCCCCTTTTGACCGTAATAGAGGTTCTACTTTTCTCATTGCCTATCCTACCTTGCCAGAACCTTCAAATGGTCAAGCTGGGTAGGAGGGGAATGGGTGCAACTACAGATCAGAATACACAGAACCTTCACTCTCCTTAGAAGCATAAATGTTACCAAGACAGTTGCATGCATATGATCTCTTCTCAGAGAACCCAAATGGTTTCTTTGATCAATTTTGTCCAGTTCATGGACATATTTTGGAAAGACAATGTGAGTCTTTTTATATGACCATAAGATGAAGACCAGGATGTTAAGCCATTTAGTTAAATATGACTAAGTAGTTTGGGGGATGTGTGGATGCATTGGCTCAAGAAATAAGGGGTGAGAGACTAAATAGGAGCACAAGGTCAGAAGTTGAGTGTTTGGAGAAAAGTTATTCACAGCCCATCCTGGCTGGTCAGCCAATTGTGGTTACTTGTGCCATGGAGTTTAAAGTAGATTCCCAAATCAGCAGAAGGCATGGTGTGGACCAGAATGAATATCTTTGGAGCCATTCCTGAAATGAAAGAACCGGAAATGGCAGGTAGAGAAAACTCAGGGTAATGTAATTTTTAGGACTTTAATTTAGAGTTATTCCTCCATCCAACCCAAAAGATCTGATGTGAGACTAGATAATGACCTTGCAAAGATGAACAGAGTAGAAAATAAAGGAGCTGGAATTCATATCAAAGAACAAAGAATGACTTTACCATAAGGATAAATTGTGACCAAATAGCCTGGACTGAGTGTAGGAAAATAAATTTTGTACTTTATTCTTCAAAAGTCTTTATCTTGGGGCAATGATGCCATCCTGCTTGAGGGCAAAGTTTGTGGAATTTATGATATGTAAACTTATGTGACAGTCACTTCTGCCCCAGTGCATATGCTTGGTTCTTAAACCAGTAGCCCCAATAATCTTGCCAGAGGTGTAGATTACTGTGCCTACTAGTAGTTTGTGAGAAGGGTGGTCTGTTTTTTAATTAGACTCATGTTCATAATACGTTGAATGCAAACAAAGAAATGTTACTTCTTCACTCTAATATTTGATGCACAGCCACTCTTCTAAAAAAATCCAAGAGTATTGCTCTGACAGATGACAAACATCCTTAAATTTGTAGAGCTGGTAACCCAAACTGCTTATCTAATGGCTACCAGCTACTAAGGAACATAAAAGCTGGAAATTAAACTACCTGTGTCTTATTCCACATTTCTTTTCTTATGATAAATGTGGCAAAATTATAAGACACTTGAGGCTACTGAAGAATTAAGTGTTTGGAAAAATTGGATAACTAATACAAATAATAAAAAATAAGTCAGGATAAAAGGAGTAATAAAAATGTCAAAATGCAATGGGAACTTTTCTTTTTCTGCATGACCTCTATGAAACCCTATAATCTTGATTAAATAAATTTTGCATGAAAATCCAAAAGTAACTACAAATGAATATATTACAAAATTGTAATGTAACAGCCTACAAGCCCTTTAGAAAGCTTTGGTAGAAATTGAAAGAAAGATGAAAACAATCACAAATTCTGTGTGGCATAAAGAAGTAAATTAAGACTCTCTGTCCTGCAAAACTGGGAAAAATAATTTCTGATTGATCATATTCATCCATTTTCTTATTCCAAAGTCATGTGCTCACCTGCAATCTTGAGCCTCAGTGTAACCTACAATACACTATGGTGGCGCCAGATCCCAACTCACACCTGCTGCACCTTTGCTGTCTGCAGGCAGGATTCCTCTGAAAGGCCCTTAAGTCACAGAAATATGGCCCTGTGGCTTGAGGTGATGTTAGGCGTGGATGCCACTCCACCACCACCACACACTCTGCAAAACCTCACTGGCCTCCTCCCCAACCCCCATTTGGGAACACCCTGGGTAAGTTCTGTGTGCCACATGGATTCCGACCTGGGTGGTCACAGAACTGAAGATTTACCTAAGGGCAATGGGAACACATTCTGTGATGCTTCCAAGACTGAAACTGAGCAAATGTGGGTTCTTTCTTCCCTATGAACTCTAAAGACCAATTTCTGAGACGTGGGGTTTCAAAAAGATAGTTTTTTGGGGGCAAGAAAAAGAGGTCAGTCACCCTAAATAGTCCAAAAATTGCCTCCTAGATCTGTAGAAGTTCTGATGTTTTATAATATCAGCATGCTATTGAGTAATTGGGTGGGGCTGGCCCAGGTTCCTTCATTAGTAAACATTAAAGCGCTGAACAGGATTGGTGTGGGTACCAAACCAGGGTGAGTCACAAAGTTACAGTCATTATCAGAGATCAAGGCCTCTGGGGTAGGAGGACACTGAACAAAGGTCAGTGAGTTATAAGGTTTTTCAAATGGATATTAAGCAAAGGAAGATAGAATGGTTACCCTTTCATTAGAAATGTTCATATACAAAGGTAAAATCCATCTGGAATAATTATCACAATGATAGATTTTTCATCGGAAGTGGCCATATAGAATGGGTGAGGTTAGTCTAGCCAGTTTTAGTAATTTCAAATATCAACCTTTGGCTGTTTTATAATTTACTGGAAGTAAAAAGGCATTTATATAATGATTAAGTAATCATAATTTTTTGTTAATTCTTAACCCTGGATTACAACTTCAGGTATGCATCCAGGCACTTCTCTCCAGCTGGGGGTTCCTCCTCCCAAAGGGATATCACTTGTGGGGTGCTTCTGAGTTCTCCCCCACAAATGAACCCTCCTGCTGCAAATGTCTCTGATGTTAAAGTGACTCCCTGTTCTGTTTCCCTGCAGTCTCCACCCAGTGAATTCTAAGTTCCATGAGAGTAGCCATTTGGCCTGCTTTCATCTCATCCTGAAGAGATCCCAGCACACGGCAGACCTGCAGCCCCGTGGGCCCTCCCAACCCAAGGGAAGGAAGGGCAGGGGTGCAGCCAGATGGGGTTGAGGCCTTGGACATGGGGTCTCTGAACAGGTAGGTGATGGAAAGGTAAGGAAGAGGGCTGCTGATGGGGAGGGAGTGGTGAGCCAGGAGCTTATGCTTGGGAAGAGCCTGAAGAGGAAAGCACTGGCCCAGGGCCTGGAATCACCTGAGGCTGCTTCAGGGAGTGCAGCAGCCACCAGTGATGGTCTGTCATGGTCTTGTCTCATCTGAATACTGCCTGCCTTTGTGAGTGGACGGATAGGCCCCTGGTATGTGTCTGTCTGTCTGTGTGTCTGTTTCCTGGGTCATTTGTTGCTTCTCCTTCATTTGCGTAGTGGCCATGGAGTTGCTGAAAGTGTTCGGTTTCTTGAGAGTAGTGGCCAAGAATGTGCCCAAGGGCCCTATGGCATAGGTGGATGGGTCTTGTCCCCTGGGAACTGGGTACATGGGGAGAGTGTAGGATGGGACCCAGGGGCAAAGGGAAGGGATGTACCCTTGTGAAGCAGGCTAGTAAAATAGGGAACCAATAGACAGATCTGGAAGCTGGCAAGAATTCCATGTGGACATTGATACCGCCAAGATGGCTGCTGTAACACCCTCATGAGAATCCCATTGAGAATGAGATTTCCTCCAGAAGCCAGGAGAAGCCCCGGATATTCTCCAGGGACATTATAATTGGGCCCTTTTGGGGGATTGATGGGTGTGGTAATCAGTCAAAACAGCAAACATCTGGAACTCCTCCCATGCCATTAGCAAAGGAGTAGAATAATTAATGGTTCAAAAAGCAGGCGCAAAGGCTGAATAGCTCTTGCCTTCTGCACCCTGCTCTCTCCATGTCCCCTTCTGCATGGATCAACATGCAAGTAAAACCTGGGCATTTATAATCTATAATGGGAAATTGTAATCTACAAATCAGTCATCTTTATCACTCTTCAGCCCCTTACTCTCTACCTGGGACCCATGATCTGTTATTTTCTCCCCTTTCTCTTCCCTCCCTATCTTAATAAATTACTGGCCTAATCAATGTGACATGCTCTTGAAATTCATTTCTATAGCATAGTCAAGAACCTAGACAAAATCTGGTAACACTTTTGCTCATACCTGTTGTACCAGGGAAAGCAACAAAGGCCAAAGGTGACCCTCTGGTGTGCACCATTTGCTTGCAGTGCCAAGGGTTAGGGAGACTGATGGCTGAGAATAGGTCTAGCAGGTGAGGGGTCTTGGCCTCAGCAGTCAGGATATCTGCTTTCCCCAGTAGGCCTCAGCTTGTGCAGCACTAGGAGATCTAAGGAAGGGCTGGGATGCAGCCATTTGTTTGTGCTGCCATGGGCAGGGTTGAGGTGGAGACAACCAGATGGGTGGGGGTTGAGGAGCAGGTGCTGGCTAGAGGCAGCCAGTTCTCTGGATGGAGGAGACCAAAAGAAGAAAGAGGGAGGGGAGTGAGAGCAAGAGAGAGAGATGTCTAGCAAAAGCATCTGACATTTCCAGATGGTCTCCCATCCAAGTACTAACAAGGCCCAACCCAGCTTAGCTTCAGAGATGAGAGGACATCAGTTGCATTCAGGGTGGTAGTGCAGAAAATGGTAGTTGCCATGGCCTGGACCTTCAAGAGACCATGCTCCCCTAGTTCCTGGCTCTGGGATGCTGGTCCCTGCTCACTGCCACTAGCCACCCAGGTTCCCCAGCTGCCACAGTATTCCTCCCTCTTGGCTTGTGCCCATACCCTGATGTGACTGTGACAGCTGGAAGTCAGGTCAGATGGTGAGCCTAATCTGGCAGTTTCCAGCTACCTGTCTGGAGAATCAGAAAGCCAAGGGTTACTCAGCATCCTTGGCACTCTGCCAGGCATATTCCAAGGAAGATGCCCTCAGCTTTGCTTCCAACATTGCACCAGTTTGGGCATCTTCAGAGGGTGTGCCCTCAGGCTCTCAGTGCTGCCCCACCCTGGCCAGCCTGGCTCAGTCACTGGAAGGACCCCCACTCCTACCAAACAACAACACCTTTCCCAGTCCATGTGCAACCCATGGCCACCCCTGCCAGGACCCAACTTTCCCTAATGATCCAACAGGAACCACCATTGCTCCTGTCAGCTACCCCATCCAGCAGCTGCCCAGCCAAGGTGACCTTTCCTTGCAACTCTTTGGGCTGCCAGGTCTGGCTAGTGGACTTGACTGAGCACACGAGGCCAGGGTGAGGAGGAAGCCCAAGGTCTTGTTTTCTCCCACACTCTCAGGAACATCTCTTCTCTAGGGAGCCCAGTCTGGACTGTCCCCTTGCCTAGCCTCCCATTTGGTGCACCCCTCCTACCCAGCATCCTATCACTGGTGATTTCATGGTACTGTAGGTATTGGCTGGCTTCAGATGAGCACAGCACCTGCTCAGTACTTGGCTCAGTCCTCAGCCCTCAAAGCCAAACTGGCAAACCTCTAACATAGAAAGCTGACTTCTGCCCAGAGCATTGGGAATGCAAGAGCCATGGGTGCCAAAGTTCCACCTGGCCCACCCATACAACTTCACACAACACAAGCTATTGTCCATTGGGCCATCTGCTCAGCTCAGCAGTCAGAGCCAAATTGGGAACCCAATCTGTTCTGCTGTGACTGGAAACACCAGCCAGGGATCCAGATGGAGACTGGTAGATCCTGGGCTTGGAGGCAGGTCATCTGGGTGCATCATCACCTGGGAAAAGATGCCCTTGGAGCTGGGAACTGTGGTCAGCTTTTTGGACAGGTATATCACATGGGATGCGAGTAGAGAGGTGAGATTCCATGAGCTGGGGCTCAGGTACAGTGGGCAAAGCCTTCACTCACACCTCCTGGGTCTTTGCTGTGTGTGAATAGACTTCCTTCCAAAGGCCCTGGCAGCACAGACCTAAGGCCCTGGGTTTGGCAGTAGGGTTAGGGGCAGATGCTGATCTACTAACTGCTGACCACACTAAAGGCATTCTTTCCTGGCTTTTTTCTGTTGGAGTCCTGCAGGCCTGTTCTTGTTCAATTTTTCTTGCAGTTATGTCTCAAGTTTCCCAGAGGTATTTGCTCAAATTCAGCTGGTGGTGTTACCAATGTTACTATAAGCAAAGCTATTTCCAATAGAAGGGTCCACTGGATCTGGTGCCACAAAGGAGAAACACATCTCTCAGTGAGAAGGTGATTTATTCTGAGTGCACAAGCAAAGAAATGGGAGAATCTTCCCAAAACAAGTTCAAAGTGAAAATAAGAGCTAGAGTTTTTATAGGAAAAAGAAAAAGAAAATGGGGTAGGTGAGGGAAAAAAAAAGTTGTTTTTTTTTTTTTTTTTTTTTTAAAGAGTGATGCTTCCAAGGGTCTTTTGAGGAAGGCACGTGTAAATTCTCAATTATGCATTTTCTCAAGCATATTAAACTTGTCCTTGGTTTCAGCAGCTAAAAAACTCACAGTTTAGATATTGTTGTGTAGGAGCCTACCTGTAAGATCTTCATGACTCCTTTCTCAGCTGACCACTCAAGGATATCAAACTTTTTTTTCATCTCTAAGGAAAGTTACAGATTTACGGGGTACTCCTGACACCATTCTGTCTAGTTTTGCTTTGATACATTATCTTATTCTTGTAAACAAAACCGAGAAGGTTTGGTTAATATCCTTCAGGGAATTAAGTGCAAAGAGTAAATTTCTAAAATCAGATGAATAGAAAACCAGCTTAATTAGTGTACTAGAATTTTAAGACCTGCTTAAGTGAAGAAATTTTTAGTAAGCACATTTTCCAGCTATCAGTGTCAAATATGAGTCCTTGATCAGCTAATATATAATCAAGTTTGGCAATGCTATTGTCTAAAAGAGGTTTAGATAATGAATCTAATGACTGTTGTTGTGCAGCTCTAACTCTAGCAGTAGATCCAGTAAGTTCTACTGTTGTGGTTGATAGATTCCTAATTATGTTTTCATTTTTCTTAACCTCAAATCAAGGTAGCAACAACCTATTTAAAAGAGGCAAATCCAGAATCATGAACTCCCTGGGTAAATCTTTTTTTGTTTGATAATGTAGATTATGGAAACTAGTCCATTGAGAAATTTCAGATTCATTATAAACTACTAAATGTATAGTGAGGAGACCAAGTACATTTACCAGCTATTAAGAGCCCAGGCAAATACATTATCAAAGCCCCCACAATTTTTACAGGAAGGAAAAATGCCTTTAAATAACAAGAAATGATATTCATGCACCCTGTCCGCACTTCTAGTATCATGTCATCAGTAAGCATCAATGGAGTGAAACCCAGTTTTCCAAATAGATACATGGGATGGAATAAATTAGGAATTCAGTGGTATTAAATGCTAATCTAGCAAAAATCTGTGATAGTATGAATTTAGGGAAGAATTAATCTGAATGTAAAACTCTAACCTGATTTCTTATAAAAAGACAACTACAAAAAAAAAAAAAGACAACTACATAAACATGGTTCACATACATACAGTTTGATACATCTTGAATCTCAAAATTGATCAGATAGCTCTGCAATTGGGATGCTATAATAGAGCAAATCTCCATGTATGGAGGAGAGTAATGTGTATGTGGAAGTAACATGTGAAAGATTTTAACTAGAAACTATCACTAGAGGATTAGTCATATGGCAGTTTGAGATTATTTATGAATCACCAAAAAGAAAGATTATGTTTGTAAACTCGTCTGTTCCTCTGGATGTGAAACCCTTTGTATTAAATTCAAAGGTTTTAAGTTTACTTAATAAAATCAATTTAGGGCCTATGATTTGACCATATCAGTAGGGCATGACTCACGGTTGAGTTCCTGACCCCTTGGTGGACTGACATAAATGGACACTCACACAAGAAGACACAGGAAGAGAGAGCTCCATAGATATGGCAGAGGAGAGAACTTTGATCCTGTGACCCCAGGAAAAGAGAGATGAGCTATTCTCCTGATAGTTTGCAGCTGAGCAGTGGAGCAGCTAAGAAAGCCCAGAAAGAAACAAGCTCTATGTCACCCTGTAACTGAGAGAGGAACTTTGATCCTTTGCCCTGGGAAGAGTGATGAGCAGCTGAGCAGCTGAGAAAGTCAGCCTGTAGCTGAGAGAGCAGAAGGCTGAATCCTCACAGAGATCAGCAACCACCTTGCTTAAACATGAGGCAACTGATTTTGGTGACAAATCAACCTTGATTTGGGCTCTTTCATGCCTTGTAACTGCAAGATTTTAGTCCATATAAATACTCTTTATAAAAACCAGAAGATTTTTGGTGCTTTGCATCAGCACCTCTTTGGCTGACTAATACAGTCTAGAATTCATAGGTAGGGAAATGAAGGGTTTTGTTTTTTACTTCCTCTCATCTAATTCCCCACAACTGAGATCTCACACCCTAAAGCATTCCTTTAAATGTAGTTATTTGCAAGAAGATTCCACTTACAGATCTAGTGTCTCAACATGAATTGACATGACAAAGAAACCATATTTCAGCCAAACACTTGGAAAATCCTCAGTGACCAGTCATCTTTTGATGAACATAAGAAGAATCATATTAGAAGTAAATCATATTGCAACACCTACTTTCCAATTCATTGGACTCACCCAGAACAACTAACAAGGAGATGATAGACAACAATCATCCCAAGGAACCAAGAGAGTCTACAACTGCAAGCAAGACAGTCCCATCCATCTGCCCTATGGATCAAAGCCCCCTCTCAATTAGAGGTGGAGTGGGCATCACCATCCCAGAACCCTCAGGATTGGGGAATGAACTATGGACTAATATAGACTTACTGGTATTTTACTACAGACTTATTGTGATTCTAGCAATTGAAGAACTTACATCATTGATGTAGAGGCAGTGGCCAATGGAGGTTCTGAGGCAGGAAGAGGGGAAAATGTGTAATATGGGGACATTTTCAGGACTTGTGAATTGTGGATCCGCCAATGAGAGTTCTTGCCCTGATAAGAAGCTGGGGCTACATGTTTCCAGTTTCTGGGTTTAAGGGATGGTCAGGCCTTTCCATTAGACCTAACATATGCACCAGGCTATGGAATGGAAACATGCTGAGGCATGTGCAAACAATAGAAGTGGGAGTAGGCAAGGGCAGGAAGATGGCCTCTAGGTGTGTCCCTGACTTCTCCAGCATATTAAATTATCCAGTGTGCCCCCTGTAGGCACCAGTTATTGTATATTGGGATACTTTTTCATGTCCTGAAATAGTATTGCTGCCCATAGTAACATTAAATTCAAGTAGGCACAAATGAAACAATCCACACATCCATGCTTAATGGCAAAGTCCCAGGATACATTTATCAATTGCAAAGAATGTGCCACACTAATGAAGAGTGTTTATGTGGGAGGGTGTGGGAGGTGTGGGGAGTGGGGAGTATGGGAATCCCTATAGTTTTTGTGTAACATTTATGTAATCTAAGTATCTTTTTAAAAATTAAAAAAAAAATTATTGAAAAAAAAATCACACCATTTTGTTATAATAGTCATTACAAACTTCTCCCAGTGATGGCTTGGTGACATTTTGGCTTTCAATGCAAAGGAAGCATTTTTCCCCAAGGTTGGAGTAATCTGTATGGGGAGTCCTTGGGCTTCAAAAGATGTCTCCCATGGCCAGTGGACTCTATCTTTCTTGTCTATAGAGTGGTTTCCTTGAGACACTAGGTAATATATCCAGTAGGCCAGTATAGTCCACCATATTGACAGTTTGACTGCAATGATGTGGAGTGACGGCTAAATGCTGATAAAGCTAACAGATTTCCTTAGGCTGGTGGCTCCAGCAAAAGCCTGTATCATTGGGCCCATTTGATGAGGGAATTGTCCATATCTGTGAGGTAACCTGGGGAGAGAAAGAGACAATATCATTTAAACTCCCACCCCTTAACTGTTGGGTGTCAAACTTCTTGCTCAATAGCTTGAGGTGCGGACTGCCAAGATATGACCATCCAGGCTCTCTCTCAGAGCCCAGAAGCCAAAATTTCTTCAGGGACCCATTACCTCTTTTATTTAAACTAGACCTTCCAGTCCTGATTATACACTCTGGGGAGGGAAGTCATATCCTGAACAAATTTGATAGAGCCAGTGATGTTACCCCCTGTCCTGATAGGTCAGGAGTTCCAGGTACAACCAGAGGATCAAGGTGCCTTGGCATTCTGTTGCACCTACCCATGTTCCCTTGGAGTCCCACAGGAGGGAGCCACCTGCAGCAACTTCATGTTTGAATTGGGAGTCCTAGTAGTAACATCACTGCTGCCCAGATCACAAATAACCATGATGGGTTATTTTCTCAGCTTATTACACTGATATTTGGATTCCTTTCCAAAGACATAGCCTAATTAGGTGAGTGCCTGGACCTCCACATCTCAGAGCTCAGTATTTCCAACATGCTTCATTGTCATATTTCTCTTCCACTGGAATGAAGTGTTCAATGTCCAAATAGCTATATTTATACAGGATTTCTACTCAAATAAGTTATTCTTCCTGATGGACTTTGTGTAGTTGTTACTAGAATCATCCATTCCAATGTTCTATTACCCCATTTGCTTGGAGATCATAAGGAACATGAAAGACTAATATGCAACGAGAGCATCCCCATTGCTGGGTCAAATGTGCTGTCAATGAGGTAAACTGATCTGATTGGAGTCTTGTATATCAAATCACATAGCCTAGGTGTTTCTCCAAGGCCACAACAGTGGTCCCAGCATAAATAAGATGCACATGAATTGCTGTCCCATATCTCCAGTATGTGTGTAAAGTGGTGAGACACCATTGGAACCCTTGGCTAATGATAAGCATTCTAATGTGGTTAAGTTGTCACTCTTGTGCAGGGTCTAAGTCCCACCACATCATGCTGTACAGCCTGAGCTCACTGTCCTAAGTCATATGCTGTGTCTTTGACCTTTGCCTCTTCTAAAATGAGTCCTATGTTTTGCCCATTCTTGAATCTGAGTGGGACTTCTGTGCCTACTTTGGTGAATTCAGTGGGCAATCATTGCAACTTGTTGCTCAGCATGGATATTCCACTTGTGTATTGCTTCAAATGGCCTTTTGCAATGGGTGTCAACAGTGGTGACAAGTTGACCTTCCCAGATCAAAGTCTTTTACCATAGCCCCTGTACCCACAAGGAGGAGCTTTTATAATATTATCATTGATTTTCCAGTCACTGGACAGTATGGACAGCCATCTTGCAAGAGCTCATGGATCTATAAATACATAGCAGAAAGTTGTTGTTGGAGTAGCCTGCACAGCCATCCCCACTACAATTGTTCAACCCATTGGACAGAACACCCTCATCCAGTCTCAGTCAAAAGGTGTCCATTCTTGGGACAGATCACCATAGTAGCTCAATGGACTCCATCAACTATGAGTTTTGCAGTTTGATCAGTGAACCAAGATATAATATCAGCTGGACTGCCCTGCTTAGCCAAGGGAGGGACAGGACCATTCCCTGTGGACTGTTTTACCCTGTCCAGCAAAGTAAAACTTTGTTCATAGAACCAGCTAACTCCCCAAGGTTGTGCTGAGGTTGTTCTTGGATGTACCATTTCCATTTAATGATGAAGCTTTATTGAGCCTGTCCTATTTTATTAGTAGGATTAGTGAGTACCTATATGACTATAGTTGGTTTTAGTTTTAGAATCACAAAGGAGCAATCAGTGATTAAATGCTCAGTCTTCACTAAGGCCCATTAACAAGGTAAAAGCTGCTGTTCAAGAGGTGGAAGGAGTACTTCATGGCCACCTTGGATAGTATGCATGTCCAAAACTCAAGGGCTAGTATACTCTGATAGCACTTTCATGTTGCAACAGACTCCCATCTGTGTAGTTAAGAGTCACTGATACTTGTACTTTCATAGGCCTAACTAGTTCCATTGGCCCTAGTGGTAGAGGCTTTGTCACTGCATGTTCCTGACAAATTGGTCACCACAAGGGCAGGTGTGGGCTAGGAATAGGGGTGTGCATGGTGGTTTGAAAGGGGTTGGGAGTCTTCCAGGGATTGACACAACCTGGACAGGGTGGGGCATTGCTGAAGGCCCAAGGTAACACCCCCCTTAGGATGCCTTACCTGGTGAGTTGTCAGAAGACAAACAGAAGTGTGCTTCATCAGAACCTTCAGGGTCCCTTGACTCTTGGCCTCTTGACATCTTGACATCTTGGCATCTAGACAGATGATCTGGTACTGCCAAGGGCAGCTTACCTTCCAGCCACCACCCTGGCCCTCAGAGTGTGGACTTGAGCAAGGTGGAAGTGTACTGCTGGGTCAGGAGCATCCAGGGCCTGGTGGCATCGAAGAAGGGCCTAGAGCCTGGAGCCAGGAACTGTGGGGCCTCAGCACCTACAGCTGGGTGAAACTCCACAGGGCCCATCACACAGCACGGTGCTTGAGGACTCAAGCCACAGTAACTAGAACATATAATTATACTAGCCTGAGGATGCCTGATCTCTGATCTCTGAAGGTAAATAGGGTCAACCATGGTTAGTACTTGCATGGGAGACTGCCTGGTAATGCCAGGTGATGCAGGCTTTTGACAGCTGCCTGTTTGTCTTTCTGTCTCTTCCTCTAGTCTCCACTACCAGAGCATGGATCCCTCCAGCAAAGGCCTTAAGCACCTCCACCCCTGCAGTGCAACCTCACAGTTGCTCACTGAAGCACTAGCAGGTGGCACCACCCCAGGTCTGGTTAGGGCAATGGTGACCCAAACTATGGAGGCAAAAAGCCCCCACCTGCTAGAAATCTTCTGGGCCATCAGGCCCCTAGCCCTTTGCACCTGCATGCAAATGGTATACACCAGGAGCTGCCCACCCATTCTCACCACCCTAGATTTTTGTTGCCTTCCTTGGCACAACAGGGATGAGCTAAGGAAACATATGTTCCATTTGCACCTGGGCCCCATCCTACAGATTCCCCATGTCCTCCAGTCCCCAGTAGACAGGACCCACCCATCCATCCACACTTCAGTTACCCATGGGCACATTCTGGGCAAGTAATTTCAAGAATCCACACGACACTTTTAGCAAGTCCGTGACCCCTCTGCAGACCAAGGAAAAATCACAAATTGCCCAGGAAACAGAGACAGACAGGCAGGCAGGCAGGCAGGTAGGGAGACAGACATATCTCAGGGGCCCATGCCTCACAGGATGGCAGAATTTGGATTGGAAGATGCCAAGGGAGACTAGCAGCAGCTGCTGCAAGTCCTCCAACCTCAGCTAATTCCTGGTCTGGAGGGCATACCCCTGGGCCTACTTCCCTGGGTTCAGAGGGCCTATGCCGGCTGTAGGTTGACCTTGTAGTGGGATTTTTTCCTCCAGAAAGAGGGGAGAGAAGGCTGAGTGGCCTGCTCTAATGGAGCTTAGAGTTGAGAGCTTGGAAACCACTGGGGAACAGAGCAAGGAGTAAATCTAGCTGTTGGCAAAGTTGCAGAGGGAGGGCTCACTTGTTAGGGAGAACTCTGAAGTGTCCCCCAAGACATAGCCCATTGGGAAAAGGAACCCCAAGCAGTGGGAAGTGCCTAGCTCTTTCCTGAGGTCTTGGAAACAGTGCAGAATTTATTCCAGTCACCCTTGGAAGGATCATCAGGAGCTCAGTCCCCCATGGCAGAATCCACATTGTCATGGAGGCCTAGTGTAGAGGTGCTTGGTGGGGGGTGGGGAGGGAGTGGGTGAGGGCTTTCAGGGGTAGGGCTGCAGTGTTGGGGCAGCACCATGCCTAACTCAACCACACCTCCCAGATCCATAGCTCTAAGCCTCAAGGGCTTTTCTGAGGAAGCCTGCCCTCAGATATCAAAAGCACAGGAGATGGGAGTGGAGTTCTGCCAACTGCACAGGGCTGTGGAGTCTGCTGGTGTTCAGGGAATCACAGGGAGACTCTGGAGGCCCACTTCTCCTTGCAGACCCCTCAAGATCTGCCTGTCGAAAGGCCATCCCAGTTCCCAGCTCCAAGGGCATCCCCTCCCAGGTGATGATGCTTTCAGATAGCCTGCTTCTAAGCCCACATCCACCAGTCTACATCATGGCCCCTGGCTGAGGTTTCCCAAGATAGTAGACCAGATGGAGCCACTATTTGGCTCCTACTGCTGAGTTGAACAGATGCACCATTGTAACAGTGAGTGTGTGTTCCTTGAATGCACATGGGTGAACCAGGTAGGACCTTGGGTCCAGGAGTTCCCCTAGCCCCTGGACTCTGGGTATATGTTAGCTTTCTGCTGACAAAAAGGGAATTTTCAGTAATCCTGTACCCACATAGACCTATGAACCGAGATTGAACCCTAAGTGGCCCAATGTTGTTGAACACAATCTCTGTCCACTTATTATCTCTCAGTTAATCTACACATAAACAGGTGCAACCCTTAGGAAGTCAGCAAGAAGTATATAATATATGATATATATATATATGTTACACATTTGTGGATTTATGCATATATATTCACACACGTATACCAAACAGAGACATATATTGTATAGTATAGGGAGAGAGATTAGAATTCATCAATTTAGTCCAAGCAAGACCAAAATAAAAATATGAATTAAAAAATTAACAACAGCAGCAATAACCATTACAAGTAAAAACAAGAATCCAGACATGCTAAAATATATTGCCATCCAGAATAATCAGTTTTCAGAAAAGGAAAGTGATTCATACATAGGGAAAAATGCAGTGAATAGCAATGGTCCATAATTATCACCAGAAGTCTTATAATCAAAGACATCAAGCAGCTAATATGAATATATTTCAAGAGCTAAAGTAGGTCATATTTAATGAATGAAAAAGTATGACTACAATAAAGCAACAAAAGAAATTCTCAAGAAGGAGATAAAAAATATTTTAAAAAGGAAATTTAGTGTTGGTGAAACAATAAATCATGAAAAACTGTAGAGAAATGCAACAGATGATTTAAGATGGAAAAAGAATGAATCTTCTTCTAAATATAATCCACTCTTCAGAACCCAAATAAAAATTCCTGAGGGAAAATTAACAGAAACTCAGTCATCTGTGAGAAAACATCAAATATTCCTATTTCCATGTAATAGGACTCCCAGAAGGAGAGGAGCGAAAGGGGAAGAAAAATATTTGAAAAAATAAAGACCAAAAGTTACCTAGATTTAATGATAATATACATATCCAGGAAGCACAAAAAACCCTGCTAGGATGTATACAAAGATCCACACATTACAGACAAACTGTGAAAATCAAATATAAGGACCCACCCAAGGACCTGATGTCCAGAAGAGAGAAGGGATCTCTAAGTTCCAAGGCCCTCAGCTGAGCTTATATCAAACCAACAATGGATCATTTGAAAAGCAGGAATTAAAAAGACTCTATAAGGTATTTCATTTGTGGCTGTAGCCAGAAAAACACAACATGGAAGAAATTACTTCTCAACTGGTCCTGGAACAGTTTATGATGAATGGATACTGCAGAAAAAGGTTCACTTTGAGGGAGAAATGAGATTCAAGTGGAAGAAGCCTGGAGAAACTCATGGAAGATCTGACAGATGATTGTATGAAGTCATCTGATTTTGTCCATGTCTACATGCAGGGACAGGAAGCCTACTTCTCTGAGAATATGCCCTTAAGAGAAGGCATTCAATTCATGGAAAAAAATGCCAGCAGGAATCCCAAGAGGAGAGAGCATGAGGACACCCTTCCAAGGTCCCCAAGATATTCCCCTTCAAACAGGACAAGCAGATGAGTATCAACATTTCTGTGATATTCCAATCAAGTAAATGACAGTATTAATAGTTGAGGCAATCAAGTACCTTCCCTGTTTATTATGCAGGAAGATGATAGCCCTAAGTCTGAAACTGCATAACTCCAGAAGAGCAGAGCTTAACTCCTCCATATTCCAGGAAGGATCCCTAGGAGGACCCTCTGCTCAAGATTTCCCTATGGAGGTGGAACCAGTTTCTCCCCAGGACAGATCAAGCAGGCCTAACCCTATCCTTACCAGCCAAAGAAAAGATGGAACATCCAGATGTGGGATAAACCAAGAAAGAGTCCACAGTCCCCCAAAATTATACAGGTGTGAGAACTGTCCCAGGATCTTTAGGTATTCCTCTCAGCTAGACACCCACCAGAGAATACACAGGTATATCAGCCCATTTGTTTGTGCCAAATGTAACAAAGATTTCCTCCAAGCATTAAGCCTCCAGTGCACCAGAAGAGTCACATAATGGAGAAGTCCTTCAAGTGCAGCACATGGGAAAAGACCTTCAGCCACAAACAACTTGTGAGCGGATGAGAGAATCCTCTCTGGTGAGAGGACATACGTTTTTCCCCTTTGCCAGAGAAGCTACCACCAATCATCCACATACCACCACCATGTGAAGACCGACCAGAAAATTAATCTAAAAACTAACTCTGCCACACCAGAAGCTTCCCCTGCTATTCTCCCCACACAAGATATATTTTTAAATAATCCAATATGCCTAATATTTCCTACAAAATGGTAATTATTTTAGTAGGGAGATCAGATCAACATCGTTTACTAGGGTAGAATTATTCTCTTTCACCTTTATTATGTGATACTCTTATTCAAAATTTAATTCAGATAGAAAATAAAATAAAATAAAATACAAGGAGAAAATCTTGAAAGAAACAAGAGAAAAATGACTCACTACATAAAGTGGTTTATAAATAAAACTAATAGATTGTAGCCACAAAGCAGTGGAATGACAAGGTCAAGGCACTGTAAGGAAAACACTGCCAAGCATAAATTTGATATCCAGCAAAATGAAAGTAAAAAATGACAATCCAAAATCTACAAATACCATGTATTTAAGTGCTTGGCTTAAATAACAAGAAATATTGATTCACAATTTTAGAAACTAGCAGCCCAAAATCAAGATATCAGCAAGGCTATGATTTCTCCTGGAGTCAGTCATTCTGGTGATAGGAGCACTTCATCACATGGTAATGTCCTACCTCTCTGCCTATGATCTCTGGCTAATGTTTGCCAAATTAACTCTGCTCATAAAGGATCCAATAATAAAATCCTATTTACAAATATGTTCATGAAAAGTAAACAGATTAAGAATAAGAACTTGGCAGTTCTGGGGACAAATAATTGCATCAACCATACATGCCTTCCAAGAAAACTAAAATCAAGTACTTCAGACTTAAAAAAAACTTACTCCATTTGGGGAGCAAGGAAGAGCACAAGAAATGATAAACGTGTGTTAATATTAAAACCTCTGTAGGTATACCTTTTCTCATTTCTTGTCTTAATTTCTTTAAGAGATGTAAAATTGTATAAATCAGTAATTATAACATTACATGGAGCATTTGTAACATATACTATGTATATATATATATCACAACAGCCTAAAGAAAATGGGAACTAAATGGGGGTACATTGGAGTAAAGTTTCTGTATTTCTAGAATTAAGTTAGCATTGATCATAAAATAAGATTTATTCCAATCTTTCAATTAGAATCCCTAAAGAATAACTAAAGGAAAAGTTAAAAGTAAACAAATCAATTTAAATGGTACACTAAAAAATAACTTACAGAAATGAAGACAGTCAAGAGAAACAGAAAAACAAACAAGAGAGGAGACATAAAAAACTACTAATATGGGATCTATAACTCCAGACATGCCAACAACTCTATAGAATGTGAACTGCCTAAACAGCCCGACCAAAAGAGATCATCAGACTGAATGAAATTGCAAGATCTAACTATATACTGTATACAAGAGACCCACCTTAGATTCAAAGACACAAATAGAGTGAAAATAAAATGAAGGGAAAAGACATACCGTTTAAACATTAACCATTAGATAACGAGTAGTTATATTAGTATCAGACAAAATAGATTCTACAACAAATATTGCTAAAGACAATGATGGATATTTCATAACAAAAGAATAAACACATGAAGAAAATATAACTAAATATATGCATACTTAACATCTAAGCCTCAAAATACCTAAAATAAAACTTTGACAACTATCTCAGAGATAGACCTGTAAAGAAGGGGGCAAAGTTACTGTTTCATGATATTCCCCAATTAAGTTCCTCCCACTTTATACTGCCAAGTTCACAATATTTAGGCTGATTATTTTTTATCATGTTTACTAATTTGGCTCACATAGATCATGTTCTCCCTCTGAATGTCCAACTTGTACTAGTTTTAGTATATATAGTTGATGTACAATTAATGTTTTTGAAAGAAAAACAAAAAAGTAAATGAATGAATGGATGGTACCCCAGACAGAGGCTGAGAAGCAAGGGAGCATAGTATATTCTAGGAACCATTACAAGTTATTCCAAATGCCATCAGTAGCATTTTCTAAACTGAATTCATAGAGATGTTAATGGGTTTTCATTGAAAAACAGAGTTCAGTACTCAAAATTTGCATTGCCTGTTCTTTTCTTGGATACTCTCAATGCTTATTACTGTGTTTAAACCAATTTCCCCACTTTCACAAACTTAAAATTATTTGATCAGAATTTTATTAATCAATGGGAGACTGGCCATGATTGAATCTTTTCCTCTGCTCTTTGGACAATTTGTGCTAAGTAATAAACTTCATTTACTAAAATATATTTTGTCACTGAGCCTGTGTTTCCAAGATGCTCTATAGAGCAACTTGTTCCACTGATTTTGGGGTTGCAAGCAGAGTACCTTGCAAATTATGGAATGGAATTGATTGATTTTTGGCAGTTATTTTCATCATTCTTTCAAACCTTTTGTATGATGGTGTCTTGAGAAAAACAGGACTGATGGATTTGTGAGCTAAAATGAGGGTTTACCCCTGTCTACCAACCTGAGTAAAGGTAATGACTCACAGTTGGGGTACCTATGGCATGCTGTCTACATCCTCTGGAGGAAGGGTATCAATAAATGGGACTTTGAGAATCCCCCATGAATTCCAGGGATTTGGCTAGCTGGTTTCATCCTGAGATCAATAAGCTTGGAGTTTCCAATGCCTGGTATACACTCCCTTGGCTCATGGCTTCTTATATCTCTTCTCATTCTGGAACCAGGATTACCTACAATCAGGCCTCCAAGACTAATATTATGGTGTGAGGCCAGTCATTATTCAGGAGACTATTAGAATTGAAGATGGTGAACTGGAGGTGAAAATAAATTTATGACATTGGGAAAGATGGCAGAGTAGGGAGCTCCTGTACTCAATCTTTCTACTAAAACAACTATAAAACAGGCAGTGACCATCTGAAACACCTACTTCAAATGTTCAGAGTCCAGAAGAGCACTGTACAACATCCACGGGAGAATAGGAGGAAGAGGCCCATAAACTATGGTAAAGAACTGTAACTGCTATCTCCAAGTGGCAGCTACTGGTACCTATCCTACAATTTTACAGCAGGCCACCCCCATGGGGTGCAGTCCCTGGCTAGCTGCTACCAACAGAAAGGGATGTAAAAATACTATTACCCAAGAATAGGGGAGGTGTCACTGATCACTGATCATAGCTTTTGATTATCAAATTCAGATCACTGGGTACTGGCTCTGAGGGAAGTTATTGTTTCAACCTGCTCCAGTCACAGGTGATAGCAGCCAATGTTTCAACCTTTTCCTGGATAGGGGCTGAGGCAGTGCTGATTTAAAGATGAAGTACCTCCCCAGAGCTGTGGGGGGACAAGTAAGCTGAAGTGCTGCATTTGCTTAGCAGGCTATGAAAGCTCAGCTTTAGGGAGCCATCAAAGAAGCTTTTGTTGCCCTTAATGTCCTCCTCCACAGGACACATTGGAACAAGTCTGCACCTCCTTCATTGGTCCCTGGCCCTGTTATGGCTGGGAAACAACTTGGGAAATTCAATTCTGGGGTGACCTTCCTACTGAATTTGCACTCTACCCAAAAGCAGTATGAGAAAATGAAAGGAGTGTTTTAAAAAAATTATATGACTGGACAATCTGGGACAAAGAGTTGCCAGTTTCAAATATTCAGGAGAGTGCAGTCTAAATCCTAGGAAAAGAGTAGACAACCAAACCCCAGTAAACAGTGGAAGTCCAAAACAACTAACAAATAAAGACAGAGAACAAGACATAGGCCCAGAGAGACAAGGACAACCCTGCATACTACATATGCTTTTTGCAAACTTTCCTGATAGGAAGGCTGAAGCCCAAGAAAATGTCTTCTCACCAACTGGTTACAAAATGGAAAAAAAAATACATCCCAGGGCATAATCCCAGAATTAACATATTAAATATTAACACATAAAGTGTGCAACAAAATAACACAATACAAACAGAGAAACAGGAAATGATGGTCCATCCAAAGGAAAAGGATAAAAATACAGAAAACACCAAAGAAGATGAGAATGTGGACAGATCAAAGTCTTTTAAAAAGAGATCTTAAAAATTCTCAAGAGGGTGAATGAAATTACAGATAAACAACTAAAAGGTATCAGAGAAACAATAAATGAACAATATGAGCTCAGCTGTGGACAAGCAGTCATAGGACTTCTGTCTTTCAGGGCCTCTTCTCCAGTCTTGGCTTCTCTGCTTTGTTCCAAAGTTCATCTGTGGGCTATAAAGCATATGGCTCATCTCTTCAGCATTGAACTGTTCTGTGGGCCCATTCTCTTCAGGACATTTTTCTTAAAATTTGGCTGCTAGTGATACTTGAGTCTTCTCTCACATGGCAGGATCAAAAATGGCAGCTTCCTTTTTCTCTTTGTCTCTATTTACATAAGGCCCAGCAAGAAGGCAGAATCCCAAACTGTGTCACACTTCACTGATGTAGTGCAATCAAAAGGGCCCCACACCCACAGGAAGGAATTAGTTTAAAAACTTGATCTTTTCCTTTTTGGAAGTCATAAAAGAACTTCAAACCATCACAAGATGTATGCCAATAAATGATATAACCTAGATGAAAAAGAAAAATTCTTAGAAACTCATAAACTGCCTACATTGACTGAAGAAGAAATAGAAGATCACAACAAATCAATGACTAATAAAGAGATTGTATCTATACTCAAAATGCTCCCAACAAAGAATATTTCAGGACCATATGGCTTCACAGGATAATTTTAACAAACATTCAAAGAAGACTTAACTTTAATTTTGCTCAAACTTTTCCAAAAAAAACTGAAGAGGAGGGAAATCTACTAACTCATTCTATGAGGCCAGAATTATCTTCATACTAAATCCAGATAAAGCTATCACAAGAAAGGAAAACTACAGGCCAAAATCTCATTAATTTAGAAGTAAATTCTCAACAAAATACTAGCAACCTGAATCCAGCAGCATACTAAAAGAATTATACATGATGATCAAGTGGTTATCATCCCTGATATGCAAGTATGGTTCAACATGAGAAAATCAATTAATGCAATCCACCACACTAACAGAATGTGGGTATGATCATCTCAATCAAGGCAGAAAGGGCATTTGACAAAATACAGCACCCTCTGTAGATAAAAGCACTTAGAACACTAGGAATAGGAGGAAACTTCCTCCACATGAAAAAAGGGCATATATGAAAAACCCACAGTTAACATCCTACTTAATTGTGAAAGACTGAAAGGCTTCCATCTAAGATCAGGCACAAGACAAGGATGAGCACTGTATTCACTGCTATTCAACACTGTACTGAAAGTTCTTGCCAGAGCAATTAGGCAAGTAAAAGAAATAAAGACATAAAAATTGGAAAGGAAAATGTAAAATATTCCCTATTTGCACTTATCATCCTATATACAACAAATTTCCTAGAACTAGTAAATGAATTCAGCAGTTTAACAAGGTTCAAGACAAAACCCAAAAATCAGTAGTGCTTCTATGCACAAACAATGAACAATTTGGAAGAAGTATTTTAAAAAATCCATTCACACTTACAAATTAAAAAATCAAATATAAACGAATAAATTTACCCAAGTATAAAAAGGGCTTCTAAACAGAATACTACAAAACATTGCTGAAGGAAATTTTAAAAGCTCTAAATAAATGGAAAGATATCACATGTTCATGGGTTAGCTATCATCCTGATGTCAATATTACCCAAAGCAATTTGTAGATTCAATGCATTCCCAATTAAAATTCAAAGAAGTTTCTTTGCAGAAATGGAAAAAGGAAATCATTACATTTATAAAGATGAATAATGGGCCATGAGTAGCTAAAGCCATCATCATAAAGAAGACAGAAGTTTGAAGACTCACACTTCCCAATCTTAAATGTTATAATAAAGCCCAATTAATCAAAAGAGCATAGTAATGTCACAAGGACAAACATATAGAACAATGGCATAGACTTGAGATCTCAGAATTCAACCATTAGATTTCTTGCCAAAAAATTATTGGCAATTTTTTTTTGATTGAGAGGAAAGACCTCTCAATCAGGAAAGAACTCTCTCCAACAAATGGTGCTGGGAAAACTGGACCACCATGAGTGTTCTCATTGTATACAAAATAAACACATCATATACAAAAATAAACTCAAGGTTGTATGATACCAGTTATTTAATATGTAAATATAAATCAATTTATAAAGATGAAATTAGATTAGTAATTATGTAGGGCTGTGGAAGGGTAGATGGATAGAGAGATGACTGCTAAAGGGTGTGGAGTTTTTCTTTTTGGAGTAATAGAATTGTCCAAAAACTTTTTTGGTGGTGAAGGCACAACATTGTTATTATACTAAGACCCTCTGTGAATACACTTAGGATAGAGTGTAGGGTACATGCATATATCTCAACAAAACTGCCTTAAAATAAATAAATACACAATAATAGCCAGAAATATAGCTAGGTACAGCAGGGGAATCAGTGAGATTGAAAGGTAATGAATTTTTTGTTTGTCTTTTTCATTTATTATTGAAATAGTGAAAATGCTCTAATAATGATTGAAGAGATGAATACACAATTATGTGATCATGCCAAATACCAATGACTATACACTTTGGATGGATTGTAAGATTTACTAATATGTATCAATAAAATTAATTTCTTTTTAAAAACTTAGGTGTAAGGTTTCCACATTTGTATGCTCTGGTTCTTAATTTTCTAATAATTAATGTCAAGGACAGGATTTCCAAATGTCAACCATCATAATGGAATTGCCTATGGGCTTTGCAGATTTTGGAATCTACTAGATATTTAATTATTAACAAGATGATTATTGCAGTTCATTCTGCCTGGATACTTCCTACTGGATATTAGTGCAGGGCAGTGGGAATGATCTGGACCTCTGCCTGACACAGTGAACTACTGTGTGCATTATTCTTACACCCACTGATATAAATTCTAATCACTGATATGAAGCATTGTTTCCTCTAACATTAGGAACAAAGTGATCATATCTGTTCCCTACCTTCAGAATTTTTATCACTGACCTAGGAAAGGAAATAAGAGAACTATATTCATTTATGTAGGAAAGACTCTAAAATCACAGACTTCACACATTTACCTGACCCCAAACCTGTAACATTTCCACTGTTGATATTCATAAAATCAGCCCTGAGATACCCAATCATTTGCCCAAACCCCTCAAACAATATCCCTCACAGAAACACAATTACTGATGCACACAACCTCCCCAATCTCTATAAAAAATGTTTTATCATGATTTTTCATTGAATGCATTCTCCACCATGAATTTTCTGGAAATCCCTCAAGAAATTTCATCTTCCTAATAAAGACTTCTTCCTCTTATTTCATGTTTTACAGGTTATTCTTAAACTACGTGTTCTTTACCACACCAAGGCTTAGACATGACTGATGATAGTACACAATGATTACAGACCTAGTGTTTCCCTCTGGTGGAGTTCACATATTTAATTTAAAGGATAAATTAGGAATTAAGGCAAACCCACATTGAGTACAGTTATAGAACTCCTCACATGTGATTTCTCTGATTACCTTATCAGTTAGAGAGGTAGATGAGCCTTTCCAATTCCATTATATTTACATTCTGAGTTCTTTCATATAATATATAATCTCCTAATGGCTTTGCTACATAGATGACATGCATATGGATTCTTGCCAGTATGAATATCATTAGATTATCTGAAGTAGTACAGATGACTACAGGAACTTCTGAAGTGATTAAAATCACAGGGGAACAAATGTGACTCAAGAGGTTGAGCACCTGCTTCCCACATTGGAAGTTCTGGGTTCAATCCCAAATGCCTCCTAAAACAAACAAACAAACAACAAGCAAACATGAAAAAACCCACTCAGGGCAACCTTTGTGGCTTAACAGTTGAGTGCTACTTCCCACATACAAAGGAATGTTCAATCCCTGACCCCAGTAACTCAAAAAAATAGTGTTTCTTCACTATGTGAGTTCCCTGGTGTGGTCAAAGTTTAAACCTATGGCTGAAGTCTCTTTCATATCCCAAAGCCTTTATACTGTGAGTTGTTTCATTTGAAGTAAGAATATTGACTGATGGCCTTCTCAAATTCTTGACATTCATAGGAATTATCTCCAGTGTGAGTACTCTCCTGTTGCCTCAGAACAGAAAAATTAAGGGTTTTCCATATATATAATATTATGGTTTCTGTCCAGCATGAATTTTCTCATGCTGCTGGAGGGCAGAACTACAAGTGAAAGATTTCCCACATAGACAACATTTATGCGGTTTCACTCGAGTGTGAGTTCTCTCGTGTTGTTTAAGGTTAGAATATTGACTGAAGGTTTTCCCACATAGGTGACACTCATAGGGTTTCTCTCCAGTGTGAGTTTTTTCATGTTGTTTAAGATTAGAATATTGACTGAAGGTTTTCCCACATAGGTGACACTCATAGGGTTTCTCTCCAGTGTGAGTTCTCGCATGTTGTTTAAGATAAGCATATCGACTGAAGGCTTTCTCACATAGCTGGCATTCATAGGGTTTCTCTCCAGTGTGTATTCTCTCATGTTGTTTAACGGAAGAGCGATGAGAGAAGCCTTTCCCACAAAAATGACATTCATAGGGTTTCTCTCCATTGTGAGTTCTCTCATGTTCTTTAAGATGATAATATTCAAAGAAGGTTTTCCCACATAGGTGACACAAATAGTGTTTCTCTCCAGTATGAGTTTTTTCATGTTGTTTAAGATGAGAATATTGACTGAAGGCTCTTCCACATAGAAGACATTCATGGGGTTTCTCTCCAGTGTGACATCTTTCATGTTGTTTAAGATAAGAGGATGTAGTGAAGGCTTTCCCACAAAGATAGCATTGATGGGGTTTCTCTCCAGTATGTATTATCTCATGTTGTTGAAGATTGGAATATCGACTGAATGTTTTCCCACATTGATGACATTCATGGAGTTTATCTCCAGTGTGTGTTATCTCATGTTGTTTAATGGAAGAGTGATGAGCGAAGAGTTTCCCACAAAAATGACATTCATAGGGTTTCTGTCCAATGTGAGTTCTCTCATGTTCTTTCAGATTAGAATATTGACTGAACACTTTCCCACAGAGATGACATTCATGGGTTTTCTCTCCAGTGGGAATTCCATTGTATTGTCTGAGATCAGAATGTTGCATACAACTTTTAGCACTTTGGTAACATTCAAATGAATTATTTCTAGGGTGAACCTGCTTATGTTGATTAAAAGATGAATGGACATTGAGGACTGTTGCAAGTGGTTTCCTGAAATAGGATTTCTTTCTCCTGTGAATTAATGCATGTTGGGTCACTGTGGATGTGTGAGAGGAATCTTCTTCCAAATAATTATATTTAAAAGAATTATTTTGCATGTGAGATCTCTGCTGTGGGTAATTAAATGAGAGATTGTAAAATATTTGTCCATATATTTGAATTTCTTCATTTCCCTACACATGAAATCTAGACTAAGCCACTAGAATCCACTAGTGATAGTCTCAAACTAAAATATTTGCCATTTTCATTTCACATACACATTATTCTACTCCATATACACAGATTTTCTCTATTATAACAATTTAATTGCAGAGATATCTGATCAATTTTGAGCTTAATGATGTTTCAAAGATTATATGTGTGAAACATGTTTATGCAATTCATTTTTTATATGACTCAGGTTAAGAGTTTGTGTTTAGGTTAATTTTTACCTAAATTCAAAAAATCATAGATTCTTGCTGGATTAGCACTTAATCCCAACATTAATTACACTTTCATGACTTTACTGAATTACTAATTTATTTCATCCCTGGGTATCTATTTGGAATACTAGGGTTCAAAAATTACACTTACCAAAGGCATGATTTTAGAAGTGTCTTTCCTACAGATAGGTTGGTTGAATGTTATTTCTAACATTTCCAGTGTTTTAAAGGCACTTTTCCTCCCTGTAGTAATCAAAAAATAACAGAATAAATTGTTAGAGTAGCATTAGGTGGATGAAAATTTGGGAAAGTTCCAAGTATCACTTTCAGTATGTTGCCAAAAATAACAATTAATGGGAAAGAATATCAAATTAATGAATACTCTAGGCATAAGAAAACGTTATAGGCATAAACATCAGAAAAGACTTTCAGGCATAGAATATGAGGGAAAAAAAAGAAGTTTGTATATCAGGGAGGTAAAAAAGAGAAAAAATCTTCCAAGAATAAGATGAAGACAAGGATCATTATGTTAAAATTTAATTGCAATAACAAATGAATATCCCTTTCCCAATGCCAATGACACTTGAATAAAGCTTGAGTAGTGTACAGAATAAACACATATGACTAAATTTTTCCCAATACCCTCAGCTATATTTTAGAAATCATAACTTATATAAGGAAACCTGAAGAAATCATAACTCACTTAAGGAATCCTGAAGTTAATATATTCAAGCACATACTATATCCTGAGATCCCTCTTCTGATGCACAGGTCTTTAGAGCTTACCTTGACTCTGGCATTGAGAAAATCCTATTTCTTCTCTCCACACTTCTCCTTGTCTCATCTGGGAAAGCACATCTGATTTGCAGACTTGATATCCTGTTTGTTTGGAAAAAAGTTACCTGGACTTTGAGTTGTGATAGTAACAGAGCATGGTGATGATGTACATGGCAGGTTACCAAAGCATAAGGTAAGCCTTGAAAGTCAGCAATACAACAATACCTTGAACTCAGATGATTGATAATATTTCAACAGAAATTGTAACTATTGACCTTTTGCTCATTTCAATGAGGAGCACTTTTTGTTGTTACACATATACTAGTACGAAGAGAGACTGCAGAATCATCTATATTCTAAATGGGGAGAAAATTATGTTTCCACAGTGCTTGAATATTATGTTCAAAAATAATCCAATAGACATAATTTAGAATGATCTAAATTCTCTGTGGAAAATGATATGTGCAATGTTTACACTACTGTGTTCTGAAGCCTCAGCATAGCCCTTGAAGCAGAATACTTATTTCACCAGAGTCAACTATTTTTCCATTCAAAAAGTACTCATTGAGTTCTCAGCACAGCCCAGAGTGTTAGAAATTGATATTCAAGAAAGACATTAAATTATGGTCAAGAAGAATGAAATTCTTTTAGGGTGAACTAGATGTAAATAAAAAAATAAGGAAACAAATTCATTTATGCAGTTGTATTAGTCAGCCAAAGGGGTACTGATACAAAGTACCAGAAATCTGTTGGCCTTTACAAAGGATATTTATTTGGGGTAGAGGCTTACAGTCACAAGGCCCTAAAGAACCCAACTCAAGTTACCATAAGAGGTACTTTCTCACCCAAAGTCATGGCCACGTGTTGAAGAAAGATGGTGGGCAATGATTGTGATGGTTCAGCCTTCTTTCTTCCTCTTAAAGTCTCCATGGTCCTAGCTTCTTCTTATCTCAGGTATATGCTGGCATAAGACTCATCTCTCTGCACAGGTGTCATTTCTTTCTGGGCCCAGCTGCTCTGTGCTCTTCACAAGGTCAGCTGTAGACTATCAGGCTCATCTCTCTTCCCAGGGCCTCTGCCATGTCTAATGAGCTGTCATTCTTCCTCTGCCATGTCTTTTTCTGTGTGTCCACCCAACAAGGGGGCCAGTACTCAATGCCCTACTAACATGGCTGGATCAAAGCCCTAAACTTAATTTAATCAAGTAAACATAACCTTTGAATTTAATACAATCAAAGATATCACACCCAGAGAAAATGACCCATTTACAAACATAATCAAAATATCAAATAGCCACACTTCACCCTATGAATTTCAAAAAGACATTACAATATTTTTTAAAAAAATCATAAATCTGTCAGATATAGGCCATTTTATATCATCATATAACATGCAGAACTGTGTGTGAGAGAGTGTGGTCTACAGTGTGAACTATGGTCCATGCTTAGTGGCAAGGCCCCAAGATGGGTATATCTATTGCAGGTGATGTGCCACTCTAGTGAAGGATGTTTATGTGGGAGGCTGTGGGAGGGGTGGGAGATGGGGCATATGGGAATCCCTACAATTTTTGTATAACATTTGTGTAATCTAAGTATCTTTTATAAAATAAAAAAAAATATTAAAAAAATAAGGTGAAGCGACAAAAAGAAATCATAAATCTATAACAATGCTAAGGACAAAATCACATCACAATCAACTTATAGTAATACAATGTGTCTTGGGGCAAAGTCCTGTCTGGCTGTAGACCTTGGAAACTTACGAAAAAAATTTTATCTGCTTCCAATATACAAAGGGACAAAGGATAAACATTTGCATTACCATAAGGAGAAATTGGGAGAGAAACATGAATCGCAGGTGCCCCAAAGCTCTGAAAACCTGCAGGGCATATTCCATTAGATTTCAAAGTCTGAGAGTAATTCTTTAGATGGTGGTTTCTTCCTGGGGCCTCTTGGGGGCCACCCTTTCCACAGGCTTGCCCAAAGGCCATTTTCTTGATTCCACCCTCATCAAGCATCTGGGTGGTGACTGAGTTCCAGACCTCACCTTCCAAGAACATTGAGGTGATGGCCACAATTTCCCCGATCTCTCAAGTACAGTCTCAATCTTTTTGATACAGTGAGGCGGTAGAGCATTCTCCCTAATCTCTGACATACAGTCCCAGCCTCCTCAGAACAGTGAGGTGATGACCTGGCCTTCACTAATCTATGGGGAACAGGCCCATCCCTCTCAGAGCACTGGGGTGATTTGTTTCTTTCTGGGCTCAGCTGCTCTGTTTTCTTCACAAAGTAAGCTGTAGACTATCAATCTCATCTCTCTTCAGGCCCTCTACCATGTCTGCTGAGCTGTCTGTCTTCCTCTGCTGGTCTTTTTCTGTATGAGTGTCCACCCACCAAGGGGACAGGGACTTGATGTCTTCCTGATGTGACTGAATCAAAGCCATAATCTCAACTTAATCAGGTAAATGTAACCTTTGTCTATAATACAATCAAAAGGTATCATGCCCAGAGGAACTGACCAGTTTACAAACATATTCAATATCTCTTTTTGGAATTCATAAATAATATAAAACTGCCACAGCAGTTTTATGTTTTAAAACACAATATAAAGCTATTAAAATTTAAAAATATAATATAAGAGAAAATAAAAATTATACAATATGGAGAAGCTAATTTAGATATTTGAATAAATAAATGGGGAGATGATTTAGGATAAATATATAGGTAGATAGGTTAGATAGATGGTAGCTAGATAAGAGATAGACAGATATAGATGGCAGAAAATTTTGAGAGCCTCACCTACTGAGACCAGGTTATTGAAATTCTCCAGCATCACTTCTCTGAACAGCTTTCTCTGGGATGTGTTTAGTAGGTCCCATTCTTCCTGGGTAAAATCTACAGCCACATCCTTGAAGGCCACTAACTCCTAAAACATCACAGAAATTTGTGTTTATGCAGGACTATCCTTACCAATGTTCTGAGTGTGATGTTCAAAGTAAAAGCACTGAAGAAGCAGAGACTATGTATATAAAACTCAAGATGTACATGGGGTTCCAAAACATTATTGTCGATGCTGAACTGCCATCTGCCTTTCAGATGCACTCACAGAATGTATACTCTCTGAATACATAACATTCCATCGTAAAAGAAAATCACATGGCATGAGCTGTGATATACTCCTAGGAATTTCCCAATAAACTTTTAATTATGCCTTCTTACTGCTGATTATAAAGCTTTCATTCAAGCATTCATAACTAAATCAATCTTTCCCAAGTTTTAAGTAAATTTATAGATTTATTGTAAGGCAGGCACTATCCATAGTATATCATTTTAAAAGATGAGTAAGGTTTGTGAATATTCTCACTGACCTGATTTTGTGATAATCAGGGTAGGCTAAACATTCGCTATATTAGAAACCATGCATGTGTCCCCAGACCTAGTTTTTCTCCCTAGGTCTGGTTTTTAGAATGCTTGTGATAAACTAAGCCTGATTTTTTATATGACCATCCTGTATGGGAAAAGACTGTAAATTTGGGTATCTTTGGTCAACCTTAAGAGATATAGCAGGGGGACAGATTTGGCTCGGGTGGTTGGGCATCCATCTCCCATATGGAGGGACTTGGGTTTGATCCCCAGGACCTCCCAGTAAAAACTTAAATAAAGAAAAATATAGAAGGCACATGGGCCACCAGGCCCCATGCATGGGTGTGCTGCCAGGCCCCATGAGCAGGTGAGTCACCAGGCCCCACATGTGGGTGCACTGCCAGGCCTGGGGCATGGGTGCACTGTCAGGCCCTGTGAGCCATGCAGCAAGTTGATGACATAACAGGAGAGTGACACAAGGGACAGACAAAATGAGACACACCAAAAAAACAGGAACTAAGGTAGCACAGGTGGTAGGATGCCTCTCTCTCACACTGGAGATTCTGAGGATCGAATCCCAGTGAAGACAGGAGGAGAAGGATGAGAAGAGAGAGCAGGAAATGGACACAGAGAGTTGCCCAGTGAATGGTCACAGAAACAGCAAAAATGGGGGGAAAGGTAAAAATGGGTAGAAGTAAATAAATAAATAAATAAATTCTTAAAAAAATGTATAGGGGAGGAAGATACAGACTATAGTTAGTAGTAATACTTTGATGATGCTCTTTCATGATTTATTAACAAATGTTTCACAATGCAGGGTGTTTTGGGGGAATGATGTGTGGGAGCCCTGTATGATGTTATGCATATTTGTTTTGTAAGTTCATGATGTTTACTGAACACTTATAGTTTATGTATATTCATGTACGAATACTTCAATAAATTGCTTTTTAAAAATGAGTAAGTTTTTCCCCTATATAGATGGACTCATTTTACTCTCATTTATAAAATCATTTAAGAATATGTTATGTATTTTGACAAATACAAGAAGTTAATGTGTGAACTTCTTTCTATCTAAATTCAATTCACAGGTCTATTATTCATAAAAATAGCAGGTAACCTTGAAGAAATGTCCGGAATTCTGTAAAACTGAATAGGTTACATACAGAACTCAGGATCAGTAATGCTTGCTTTCCTCTGTGCTACATATCTCAGGTATTCATTACAATCTATAAATATAGATGTCAGCATCATCAGCCAGGGAATTCTGAGAGAGTTGTACTGATACATGGCCTTAGACTGACCATTCCTGTGGTAGGTGACTTCATAATCTCAACTTTTTCTGGGTCATGTATATACAAGTTTTCATTGACTCTCTTATATCTTCTTCTTCATGTCATCTGTCTGTGAAAGATAAAAAGAATCCTGTTCATTGCTTCTGGTCTCTCCAAATCTTAAAAATTTTCACAGGCCCATAAATTTTATTCTACCTATTATACAGCTTCTAAATCCACAGCCACAATGAAGGAAAAAATAATTCCTATACATTGCACCCATTTAGAAAATTTGAATAAGTCCAATTTAGAAAATGAATATTAAAAATTTGAACAATAGCAGTAAGGGTAATTTTAGTTTTCTTTAAAAAATATTTCAAATTGTGCAAATATATTCATCAAACCTTTAAGAAAATTAAAATTGGGGAAAATACATAAATGATACCTCATTTCCATTAATTAACTAACATTTTCATGTGCTTCTGGCAAATATGCCTACCCATGCATCCCAGTACCTATAATATTGAATTGACTGAATGCACCAGCTGAAATCTCAGCCTCCCTCCTGACTGACTGTAAACTTCTGTTCTTACTCATGTCTATCACTTCTATTCATCACATGCCTAGGTCAATCTCAGGCACCATCATGGTTCATGAATTCATTATTTATCCAATGAGCCCAAGAATTGGTTGAGAAAAAGAAAACATCTGTCATGTTTTCAGAGACTATACAGCCTTTATGGAATCTGGAATCTAAGCTTGTAATGGTTGGAAGCAGATTACTCATTGATCAGTCCCTAACTTTACATAATTATTAGTTCTGTATAAACTTAATTTAAACTCAGATCCTTGACTAGCTCCTGAACATATTTGGAATATCCACAACAATAGGAGAACTCTTCCCATCTGCTGGCAACAGAGGTGCAATTTCAGCTAAAGAAGAATTCCCCACTCACCTGTGATTGCATTTTCACCACCTCAGCTGACATCTATCTTCCTCTGGATTTTCACTCACAACCAGACAAGCAGAAGGTGAGCAAAGCTGAGAATAGATAAAGAAGCCTTAAGATTCAAGTCTTGACCAAAAATTTAGGCCCACTTTTCATGTATGCCAAACCCTTCACCTGGGAGTATCCCCAGCCCAATCAACAATAGGAAACTGAAGTGTTCTCCAAGAGAAATAAGGGGAGGACTCTCCTTTCCCGGGGTCAAGATGCTGGAGTGCTTGTCTTCTCTGGCTAATAAAGATAATATAATTACCTTCATTATACAGATAAGAACATGAAAAGTCCATGAATTATATTTATTATTTAGTCCATGATGTTGAGAGACTTTTAATTCATCCCTAATTCCAAATCATAGGAATCACTGACCAAAATCACATCTGGAATGAAGTCCTCACCACAGGAGGAAGTAGGCTGGAATTTCTGTTATAATTATTCTTGGTTTTTGAACTGGCATTGATTCTCTCACATACATTTCTGTCTTCTGGACTCTCACTCCCTTCCTGCTCTATCATGAACCTGACTTTCTGGATACATCTTGGTTCTTCCATATGTGATGTCTAACAATGCAAACCCCTCAACACTGAGTTCTACATCTCATCCCAAAGTATTTGGAAATCAACTAAGAAATTTAAGAATATATATTATAGGGTTGATCAGAGCTAGGATTAAATTAGTCATTTTTTTCTCAAGTCTAGGAAGAAAATGATTGTATTCAATATGTTTTCCTGGAAAATTACATGTTTTTTTTTAATTTAATCTTCTCTGCAACCCAGCTGACAAAAGTTAACTTACCCATTTAACAAATGTCCTAAATAGAGGTTCAGGGAGTTGAAGTAATATGACAAACACACATAGGCAGAAAAAGACACAGCTAGAGTTTGATTTTTTCTTCCTGCATCCCAATTTCAAACATCTTAAAGATTACTACTATTTCTTCAGGTCACTCATATAATTTTTCACTGTATTATGTGGAATGTCACCTCTCATTTCAATAATCAGATCCTCACCCTGTTGTCAAAACTTCCTCTTCATATAGTTTCTTACAATTATACCCCATGCACAGGTTCTTCTCTCACAAGGAAGCCTCTACTGCATTGAACCCATTTCCCAAACATTAGCTTCCCACCTCATGTAATATTCACTCCCAGAGGTATTCCAAGCATACATTTTTCAGCATATGCTTCCTGAGAACAATATTTCTGTTGTCACTATATTTACCTGATCTGCCAATAAATATCATACTATTTATCACATCTGCCCACATAGGAGATGACTATAATTTCCTGTCATGCTTATTCTGCATGTGACAGAGCATATTACTAAACTCTTGCTTTATGTCTAAGTGCAGAATCACAAGTCCTAGTGCTTTCAAATATATCTAGAAAACAGACTACATCTTGATAATTGAGTCATTCTTCCATCTTCCATAATCACTTCGAGGCCCATAGTTTTGAATACTACATATTCTCATATTTCACATTACCTTTATCAGATGAAATTAACCTCAAAATAACAAGATGAATGATGTAATTTTAAAAATCACCCCAATTTAGCATCATAATGTCTACAATTATTCCTGCACTCATACTCATTGGTTACTCCTTCTCTCTCATTGAAGGGTCTTGTCACCTGAGTAAGTTGAATGTCTCCAACTGAATTCCTGTGTTTCCTGTTTCTTTTTGAAACATTTACCAGTGAACTCTCTCTCATCACAATCACCTCATCATTTATCCTTATTATTTCTCTTTTATATTATGAACCCATATGCCCCAGTGCCCATTTCCTCTCTTGTGCCTGATCTCCATTTCATTTGTTCACATAAACACTTTACCCTTTTCTCACACAGCCTTAAATGAGTTAATAACATCACAGACTTCCTCTTAAATGATGCTACCATCTCCCCATGAATAAATCCAGCAAGTTTGCCTCAGTCTGTAACTTGGAAGTAAAGATGAATTGAACCTTTTGGGAATATTCTTTTTTTGTAGACTTCTCTGATATCTCAGTCCCCTGTGTATTCAAGCAATTCTAGACACTCTTCTTGTGTTCTGCATGACACTCCTCAAACATTATTAGAATTTCTCAAGGCTGAATTGTAGCCCCCTTTCTCACCCATTTCTGTACACTGTCATGATAATCTCACACATTATTCAATTCCATCAATTTATTACACTGTTGGCTCAAAATGACAGTGTACATCTTTATTTTCATAGATAGAGGCACGGAAAATCAAATATAACTCAAGTTATTACCACCACCATGATCCCAGAAACAAAAAAAAAAAAATTTCCTCTTCTAGAGCTTACTCTCTGATTAAACTAGATGTCAATCAAGATAAATATAATTACAGTATGGCACTTTAACAAAATATTTTCCCTCAAATTCAATAATTTTAAGTTAGGTCTCCTCCAAGAATCCAGGGATTGAATAAGAAATCATCACTCAGAAACACACAAATACATTTATACATTATAGTATAATTATTATATACTATTAATAGTATATAATAATTATACTATTATTTTAGCACTGAACACCATAATCATCCTTCAATTCCATGGAAATCCCCTCACTTTCCGACATTATACTCATGTTCCTTCAATCTCTTTTTTGTCATTTCCTCAGAGATCCCTTCACTGAGCCCCAACCTAAGGTACCCTATAGCCTATATTACAATCCTACTATTTCTTCAGGTCACTCATATAATTTTTCACTGTACATTTAATTGTTTGGGTATTTTTTGGTCTCTTACCCTGGTCTCATTACATAAAACCCTTCCCTGAATGGTAATATATTAAATGTTTCCCTTTGAAAATAAACACATAATTGTAACCAGAAATATTGTATATCCACAGTAACTTAACCTGACCTCAGATGGCCTGGGTCCAACTGCCTGCAGTCAAATTAAATAATACCTTCTTATTAAAAAGAAAGTCATTTACAAAATAAATTAGGACTCTCCTGCCTGGTTAAAATTCTCTCCCTTATTCATGAGAACCCAAATGGACTGAGAAGGCAAGGAATCCAAAGTCTTAATGAAGATGCTTTCACAACGTGTAGTTTAGAGTTTCTTTATTTCTAGAAAAAACACCATTTTGATGGTGAACTCTGTTTTTATGAAGTTAGTATCATCATCAGTCCTATAATCCCAAAAACACAGATGTTAGTCAAGAAAAATCTACTCAAGGCATGTCTTATGGCATTCACTTTCTTCTAAAACTCTCAGAATCAACCTTCCTGCCTTAGCCAAGAGGACTCACACTTTTATAGAATTTGTTGGTGCTGGATAATTACTCTAAAGCAACTATAGCAAGAAGATTCTTACTAATCTGTATATCTAGGAGAACTGAAATCTACCAATATTTCTCAATCATCCATGTGACTCTATATAAGTAGAAATACTTGCAATGAAAAAATATAAAAGGAAAATGTTAATTGCTCTAGAGTGTGTATATTTTACTATCAAGCAAGGGAAAGACCATCCATTATAGGTCTCGTGATGTCAGCTCTACCTTCAAACTTCAAAATATTAGGGTTTCCCAAAATAAATGATTGTTTCATTGTTGATTTTCCTATGAATAGGGTGGGTTTTAAAGAATTTTTAAAAATAACATAAAATTATTCAGGTATATCTTGAAAAATAGAACAAATAATTTCTGTAGAGAAGTCAAGAAATGTATTTCTATTTTAGGTAAAGGTATTTATATTCAAATACATATTTTGTTATTATTTTAATTCACTCTTCTGAAGTTAAAATAATTGCATCTCATTTCTTTCATATCATGCATTTTAAGTAATCAATTATTTCATTTTCATGGTTTCTAATATAGCCCTATGTGTTTTCAGCCTAGTTTCTATAGCATGATTAAAATGTAATGTACATGTAAGTTCAAGCACCATAGGGTAGACAAAAAGTTTCTGTAGGAAATCACATAGGCCTGACTAGTTTAATACTAACCAGACCTGTTACTTCTTCTTTATAAAGAAAAATGTACAGTGTAAACTTGTAACATTTCACTCAATCTATTATCTATATCACCATGAGAATTAGAGACCCCAGGAATATTATGTATCTTGATGTTACCCAGAGAAGAACTATAGAGAAACTCCCCAGCCCATTCCCAAAGAGCTCAACTCAATGACTAACTTATTTTGTTTCAAACTTGTGTAAAAGCTGTAAGAAAATCCCTCAACAAGGAGGCCAGTTTGAGATTGGTTAGCTCTCCTGTCCTCCACTGGCCAATAAAGACACTTTTCCTTTATGGCCTAGTTCAGTGTGTCTACTATGCTGGGCTCTGAGCCCATGGATCCTCTGGTCACTGTCATTTCTAGACAATATTTTTCAAGAAAGGGATATTCTTTTTTTCATAAATGTGTATATGTTGGTTGACAACTCTGAGCTAGACCTGTCCAAAAGCATAGAGTCATACTTGCAAATGAAACAAACAGTCTGGTTCTGTGTGGTTTAAGAGCTACTTTAGAAGAGACAATTTAAAGGAAAAAATGCAAAGTTACTTTGTATACATGATCTAGATTTATTTCATTTTTGGAGATAGAAAATATCTCATAGAAACACCAATATTTTGAATGAAGAATAGCACCAAAGTTTCTTTACTGAGCCACTGTGTGACATGTAATTTCATTCAATCTGGTTTGGATTATTAAAGAACAAGAATTTCAAAGGTGATGAGCCCCTCTAAGTTACTGATGAGAAAAAAATTGAGAATCTCAGTGCAGAATATATTTTCAGGTCTAGTACTCAGATGTGATATTTGAACTGGAAAGAGTAAATTTTACAACAATAGATGATAAATAAGTCAAAGGATTGGAAGATACTGCCTAGGTAGAAAGAAAGAAGTAAAGGAAGGCCTAGGACTGTGTTCTTAGGAGTTTCAACATTTAATGTTTCAGAAATAGCTTGAGGCTTTCTGCCTAGAGGAGCCCGCACCAAATCTTGGTGTGTATTTCTGTCTTTCCCATTTCTCAGCAAGCTCTGTTCTTTCCCCCATTTTCCAAATAAATTATTTTTACTAGCCTAAAAAAAAAGAAAGAAATAGTTTGAAAATACATAAAATGGGCCCAGAAAAAAATCCAAGAAAATGTTGTGACCTAGGAGACCAGTACAGAAATGGATGATAGAAGGAGGAAACCATGGAATTTGTAAGGTGAAGAGGCATTCAGTGGTTTTATTCAGATGGAGGTAAGAAACTTCTCACAAGTAGTGCCTGTAAGTGCAGAAGGTGTAAGCAATATTAGGGTGCATTGAAGAGTGAGCAGGAGGTGAGGATAAACACACTAATTGCTGCTCATTCATAAAGCTTGGCCTCAATTGGCAAGAGAATTGAATAACTGGGGAAGTAAAAATCACATACCAATAAAATTTAAATATTTTAAGATAGAACTTTGATAGAATCAATGTATGAAAATTGGCAATATTCAAAAATGGAAATGGTGGAAGGCCAGGTCACATCTCATAGTTTGGAGAGCACCTAAGAATTCAAAAAACAAGAGCAGACCTTGAGGTCTACTCAATTTTGAGTCAAGTGCCACAGAAAAGCCACACTTTGCTCTTCTCCCACAGTTCTGCTCTGTTCGGTTACTTTTACTATGGCAAAAAGAAACCTCTCTATATATTCCCTTGGTATAAGGAAAACATTTAATAAACCCAGTTGCACAGACTGGAGATACTGAACTTAATCAGGGTTTCATTCAATGAGATGCATTCTGTTCACATTGATTAATTTACAAGATAATTAAAAAGTTAAAATCATCTTATGATTTTGGAAAAGGAAGAGATAAGTCCATTGAGAAGGATGATTGAAAGGCTACATAATTAATTCAACAAATACTTTTCAGTTCATTCTTTATAACAGGAAATATGCAAAGTCCTAGTGATAGAACAGGGAATGAGATATACTGGTTCTGTATGGACAAAGAGCTTGAATTCTCTGGAAGAATGCTGGGATTAAAAATAAAGTGTAGAGTTCCAGGAAAATGGTGTCTGAGGAGGTAGGCAGGGCTCAGCTCTCTGACAAAAACAATGGAGAAAGAGCCAAAAGCTGTCCAAGGGACCTTCTTTGGTGGTCAGGAGATCAGGAAAGTGCTACACAACTCCCAAGAGGTTGAGGGACAGACAGATGAAGAACCCAAAACAACAAATATTAGTTACCAAATGCTTACACTTGCTGGGAAGGGTTCCCTTCTCTCACCCCCAATATATTAAACTGGGATAAAACCCCAGTTTCACTGCAGCCAACTGAGAGTGTAACAGATGTCTTCCTCCCTGTCAGTTGTTACAAGGAAATTGGGGTGGGGAGTTGGAGTACTTCTCTTCAGTGAATTCAGCCAGCAGAGCCAAACAAAGGAAAGTGGAGAGTGAAACACCTCCATAGAAAGGTACGCAGATCAGTGTCGTCTGCTGGTTGGTCTGGAAATTGCATGAACAAAACTGCAATTGGGTTTCTCTGTACTCTAAATCGAGAGAAAATCTGTACATCATTAGTCAGCCCCTGGCATGATTTTGAAAACTTAAGCCGGGTAATTTTAAAGACTTAGAATAAATTGAACTATATATCAAAGAAGAGCTGTGAAAAAAAAAAACAATAGGCAAAAGAGGAAAATTGGCCATCAGAGTAAATGCCCCAACATATTCAGATGCCTAGACATCAGCAAAAAATTACAAGACATACTAGGAAACAGGAAGAGATGGCCCAGACAAAGGGAAAAAACAAATATCCTGAAGAGATACAGGATTTAAGGCAATTAATCAATGATAGTCACACTACTCTCCTAAAACAATTCAAAGAATGGAAAGAAAATATAAATAAAGAGATAAAGTATATTAAGAAGAGAATGGGTGAGCATAAAGAACAATTTGAAAGCCTTCAAAGAAAAGTAACAGAGCTTATGAGAATGGAAGACAATAGATGAGATTAAAAGTACTTTAGAACTTCTTTGAAAATTAAATGAAAATTTGGGAGATACTGGGGAGTGAGAGGGGGCAGGTGCCACATACAGATTGGACACCCGATAATGCAGTGATAAAAAGAAAAATGTTTAAATTTTTTTTTTCAAATTTTTTGCTTTTTCCCATTTTTTGAATATCCCAATCCTTTAATTTCATTTTATTTCTAGTGCTTTTTTAAAGTTTCCATGTATTTTATTTCTTATATTTAAACTTATCTTTATTATTTCACTTTCCTATTAATTCTATTTGGCTATTATATGGGCTTCATCTTCAAGGAAGGTTTGGTTCACAGAAGGGTTACAGAGGGGGCAGAAGAGGATCATTGGTGGGGGGTGTCTGGGATGGGGGTTTCATGGGAGGAAGTTCACCTGAATATACATGAAAGATATATAAAATTGTTCAAATGATAAGGGGTGGGGCATGGTCACAGTGGATAGACAATCACTCAGTAAATGAGGGAATACTGAATTCCCAGCCTGGAGAGCTCTGCCACATTCTCCAAGGGTGCAGGAACAGTTCCCCAAGTGCAGGGACAGTGTCTGGCAAAGGAGGAGGGTCCACTGATGGGTTCTTGCTATTGATGACTAACCTTACGAGTCTATGCTCTTGTAATTGAAACTTAGCCTACTGTTATGAGGTGCCTAAGGGTTGCCACCTGAGAGTCTCCTTGTTGCTCAAATGTGGCCTCTCTCTAAGCCAAACTCAGCATATGAATGCATTACCTTCCCCCCAGCATGGGACATGACTCCCGGGGATGAGTCTCCTTGGCAACAAGGGATTAATACCAAGTGCCAACTGGCAATATGACTGGAAATAATAATAGGGGGAAAAGGTAAAGACAAATGAGCTCATGTGACTAAGAGACTTCAAAGAGAGTCGGGAAGTCATCCCAGAGGTAACACTTATGCACACCTCAGTAGGATCTCAAAGAACACCAAAGTGGATATCACCCCACACAGAGGGGCTCCTGAGGGCTCTGGAGACACCCAGGTCCTATATAAGGGGGATAGCTCCTGAGATTGATGCCTTATCAGTGGGCTCTACTTTGGAATCTGTGCTCCTGAAAGTGACAGAGTTGGACTCAAATAAGTCTTCCCTGCACATGGTCCATCAGTCCCTTCTATTCAAACCTATATATGATGCTGGAGTTCATAGGTGTACTTCCAGAGACTGAAGTCTCTGGCTTGCGCAAGTGCCAGCTGTGCCTGGAATCTCAGTCGAGCTGCAACTCCTACTCTACAGCTCAATGGACTCACCCAAGTCACCTGGTGAGGAGACGATGATGGACAATGGCCATCCCAGTGAATGGAGAGAGCCTGCTGCTGCAGGCAGGATAATCCCATCCACCATATCCATGGGATATAAGTCCCCTCTCACTTGGAGATGGAGTGGACATCACCATCCCAAACTCCTCAGGATTGCGGGAAGAGCTATGGAATAGAGTGAACTTAATGGTTTTCTGTTGTAGACATAATGTGATTCAAGCAATGGAACAAATTACAACAGTGAGGATGAGCCAGCGGACACTGGACACTTTTGGGTCAGGGAAGGGAAAAGCAGTTGTAATACAGGTGCTTTTTTAGGTCTTGGGAATTATCCTGAGTGACATTACAATGACAGATATAGGCCATTTTACATCAGCATATAACATGCAGAATTGTGTGGGAGAGAGTGTGGTCTACAATGTGAACTATGGTCCATGCTCAGTGGCAAAGCCCCAGGATGTGTATATCCATTGCAGCTGATGTGCCACACTAATGAAAGATGTTTATGTAGGATGTTATGGGAGGTGTGGGAGGTTGGGAACATGTAAATTCCTCTAATTTTTGTGTAACATTTATGTAATCTAAGCATCTTTTAAAATGAAAAAGAAAATACTTTAGAGGGGAGCAGCTGCCTTCCACCTGGGAGGTCCTAGGTTTGGTTTCTGGTGCCTCCTAAAGAAGACAGACAACAAGCAGATGCAATGAGCACATGCAAAAAGCAGACACAAAGAAGCAGGGAGCATATGTAGCTCATCCAGTTGAGCACCCACCTCCCACATAGGAGGTCCTGGGTTCATTTCTCAGTGCCTCTGAAAGAGGACAAGCAAACAATGAGCAAACAAAGGAGGTAGCCATTTCAGGGAAAAATACATTAGAGACACGTAAGAGCAGATTTGAATTGCTTTAAGAGAGAATTAGTGATTTCAAAGATAGAATATCTGAACTGGAAAAAAAAACAAAGCAGAAAAAGAAGAGAATGAAGAAATGGAACAGGGTCTGAGAGAATTGAATGGCAGTATGAAACACACAAACATTCACATGATTGGTTTCCCTGAAGGAAAAGAGAATAGAAAAGGTGCAGAAAGAATATTTGAAGAAAAAAATGATTAAATACTTCCCAATTATTTGAAAATATCAATATCAATATCCAAGAACAATGTACCCTAAACAAGATAAATCCAAATAGACATACCCTGAGCCACCTACTATTCAGAATGAAAAATATCAGAGATAAAGAGAGGATTCTGAAAGCAGCAAAAAAAAAAAAAAAAAAAAAGAAAGAAAGAAAGAAAAAGAAATGCATCACTTACAAGGGAATCTCAATTAAATTAAGTGATGACCTCTTATAAGAAACCATGGAGATGAAAAGAAAGTGGTATGATGCATTTAAGTACTTAAAGACAAAAATTGCCAGCCAAGAAATCTGTTTCCATCAAAACTATCTTGAAAAATGAAGGTGACTCAAAGTCTTCTCAGACAAATAAAAAAATGTTAAAACTATGTTGTCCAAAGACTGGAATTACAAGAGATACTAAAGGGAATTCTGCAGCCTGAAAGGAAAAACAAGGGTGAGAGACTTAGAGAAGAGTGTAGAAATGAAGATTATTAGGAAGGCTAAATTAAAGAGTAAAAAGACAGACAAAAGTAAGATGTAACAACAGAAAGCTGAAGGACAAAATGCATGAAGTATGCAATGCCTTTACAATAATAACAAAGAATGTTAATGGATTTAACTCTCCAATCAAAAGGCATACACTGATGGAATGGAGTAAAAAATATATATATGAGCAATCTATATGTTGTCTACAAGAGACTCACCTCAGGCAAAAGGACACAACCAACTTAAAAGTGAAAGGTTGGAAAAAGATATTCCAAGCAAATAGTAACCAAATAAAAAGAGCTGGGGTAGCAATATTAATATAAGAAAAAAATATATTTTAAATGCACAATTGTTATAAAGGATGGACAAGCTCATTATATATTAATTTAAAAAGGCAATCAAAGAGAAGAAATACATGCACTAAATATTTATGTACCTAACCTGAGTGCCCCAAGATACATGAGGCACATGCTGGCAAAACTGAAGGGAGAAATAGATACCTTTACAATAATAGTTGGAGACTTCAATATACCACTCTCCATATTGGACAGAACATCAGGACACAGGATAAATTAACAAAAAAAACCAGAGAGCTAAATGAGCTAGACCTAACAGACATCTATAGAGCACTGCACCCCAAAACAGCACATATATATTCTTTACAAGCAATCATGGATCCTTCTCCAAAATCGACCACATGTTGGGTCACAAGACAAGTCTCAGTAAATTTTAAAATATTGAAATTATACAAAATATTTCTGATCATAACAGAATGAAGCTGGAAACCAATAATGGACAGAAAAAGAGAAAATTCATAAATATATGGAAATTAAACATCACGTTCTTAAATAAACAGTGGGTCAAAGAAGAAACTGCAAGAGAATTCAGTAAATATCTTCACATGAATGAAAATGAGAACATAATATATCACAACCTCTTCCACTCAGGGAAGATGGCATCTGCCACTTGCTTCATTCAGCAGTTGTGGAACTGGGCAACCCTGCAGGCTGATCTCCCCTCCCCCCCCCACAGGAAGATCTGCAGGCAAAGCTGCAGATGCACTACCAGGAGATCTCCAAGCAAACTCATCCTCCTCCCAAGCTTCCTTTAGGTCCCAGCCACTAGCCATGCAACAACTACTACTGCACTCATGATGGCTGCTGTGAGGCTGTCCCCCCCTCAGTTATCATGCCCTCACAGAAGGCATGGCTGTCAGACAAGCCAGCAGAAAGCTAACACTCCCCTGTGGCCACCTCTGAGAAGAAAGCAGTGACACCAGCTCCACCCATTAAGAGGTGGGAACTGTCCAGATACCAGCCTTACCTGTGACTCAGTTAACTGGGACACCTGGCTGTGCCCTAAGGACACCAAAGTGGTTCATGTTCTTGGATTCCCTGTGGGAAAATGCGACCTAATTTATGACAAATATATAGAGCTCCAGTCTCAAAAAAACAAAAAACAAAGCAAAACAAAAAACACCTTTGGGACACTGCATGCAAAGACAGTGCTGAGAAGTATTGAAGTATTATTGCCCTCAATGCTTACATTAAAAAAATATGACAGAGGAGAGTGGATATAGCTGAAGTGCTTGGTGATAGCTGTAACATTGTAAATTAACTTATGTCCCCTCATGATTGTAATACTAATTTTCCATGTTAAGTACCTGTGGGACCCTTTCCAATAAACCCAAATTGCCTCTGAAATTAAGATTCCTGCTAATATCACCTCTCTTGCCTAATGGGTGCCCTTACTGAGGTATCCATGCTGTGTGTTCTCCTTGGTGAAACAGGAGAATTCTGCTGACCTTCTAATGTGCTATCTATTCAGGCCCCTCCTCTCTCTTCCCTCCTATTGTCACTATCCATCATCCATATTCTTTCAGTCTCTCCTACCCTAACATTGCCAGCCCTTCTTGCCCTCCAAAATATTACATGGAAAATTATATCCAAACTCATTACCCCAGCCTCTTGGATATTTACAAAGATATACAATCTATAATACATTAGCTGAACTAGTCTCTTGTGCATTGACAAACTGCAATTGCTGGATTTGCCATTGTCCTGCTTCCAAACCTTTATCCAGCTCATATCTGGCCCAGAGATGGAAAATTTTGGGAGATTAATACCTCTTCCAAACTGCCACCAACCTTGAATCTGATGCCCATCTTCTCATGGCAACTGGTGATTGCTCTCATGTTTCCTCAATACATAGCACATGTAAGTGACTTAATGGACAACACCACACTCTTTTGGTTGGCTTTATGCTGTATTCCCAGGCATGGCTGTCATGATGGAATATGTTTACTTTACAATTATTTGAGTAAGGAATGAGTCTGAACAACAAATCCTAGCTCCCAGGAACTTATGATCTAAATCAAGCACCATGATGGTTAGGCTAATGTGTCAACTCAGCAAGGTAATTGTGCCCAGTTTGGTCAAGCAAGCACTGGGATAATTGTAATAAAAGGGCATTTATGGACTTTAGTTACCAGTGAGTTTACCGCATAGATAGCTGATTACATCTACATCAGCCAGGAAGACTGCTGTCAGCAATGAGTGATGCTTTTCCAATCAGTTAAATGCCTTATAAGGGTAAGTGATTTCAGCATTCAGAGAGAATTTCCCAGCTGGTCTTTGGACAGCCAGCATATCCTGAAAACTCAAGGACCTTCACTGGACTTTCATCAGAGCCCTTGGTTTGCAGCCTGTCTGAGGAACCTGGACTTGTGCATCCCCACCATCGCAAGAGAGACTCTTATAAAATCTCATACTATTGATGGGTATCTCCTGTTGATTCTGTTTCCCTACCGAACCCTGATTACAGCTTGGTACCAAGAGTGGTTCTTAAGAAGCAGAATCTTAAACATGGGATGTCTGAGATCGTTCTGGGAGTTTTGCAATTGGCTCTCTACTCTAATTTGACTCAAGGGTACTAATGACTCCCTTTCCAATAATGAAGAGGCCACTAACAGTCCATGACATGATTTAGTGATAGAGACACACAAAATATTGTCACTGGATTCCCCTACTTCCACACTTATAAGAAGCAAGGATGTGGGTGAGAGGATTTCCAACACCTTAACAGAGTTTTGTGGAACCAAAAGGTATAATGATGTTGGCTGGCTCCTCCTAGATACTCTGGATAGAGTTACAAAAGAAAGTTATGAGCTAAAGTCTTCAAATTTGAAACTTAAATGACACATGAATGATGTGAAAGTCTCTATGTGTGCTCTGAAAGAAAATCTTGTGTCCTGTAGCCACAGACTTGAGGTTATCTCAGAACTCTCATAGTACATGTAGCAAGGTTACAAAGAAAATGGAAATCTCAACCCCACAGGGTTTCTGCAGTTAAAGTGAAAGCATTGCTTGGAAAGGAGTGGAACCCAAAGGATGGGAATGGAGACATATGGGATGATGATAATATTGGAGGGGACATTGGAACCCTAAATTCTGCTGAGACTTTACCAGATAAACCTATGATGGCCCACACTGTGGAGGGCAAACCTTGTCAACCTTATATCATCCAGCCTCCAGCCTGCCCCAGGTAGGCTGGACCCCCTTCCAGCACTGAGGTGGGTACCAGACAAACTGAAGCCTACACTGCCCGGGCTCTGGCCTGCCCCAAGGATTCTGGACCTCCTCCCAGCCATAAAGCAGGTACCGGTCAAACTCTAGCATACACTGCCCAGTCTCCAGTCTGCCTTGAGGAGTCTGCCTTCCAAGCCCTGCCTGAAGAGATTAATGCTGTCTCAACAGAAGAAAATGCAAAGGAATGCCCTGAGGTGAGTAGCTTGCAAGACCTGTCTAATCCATCTCCTTACCCACTCCCACCACCCCTCTTGTCTTTGAGTCCTATTACTGGACAAAAATCACAACAAGACCCTAAATGTGAAATAAAAAGTGTGACCCATGAGGAAGTATGCTATACTCTGAAAGAACTGCATGAGTTTTCCAACTTATATAGACAGAAATCCAGGGAATGTGTGTAGGAATGGATACTAAGGGTATGGGATAATGGTGAAAGGAATATAAAGTTGGATCATGCTGAATTTATTGATATGGGCCCACTAAGCAGAAATTCTGGATTCAAAGCTGTAGCTCAAGGGGTTAGAAAGGGCTTTAATTGTTTGGGTGGCTGACTGAAACATGGACCAAAAGATGGCCTAGCATGTCTGAGGTTGTGATGCTTGATTTGCCCTGTTATACAGTAGAAGAGGGAATTCAAAGGTTGAGAGATTGGAATGCTAGACTGGATTTACTATTTAAGACCTGCCCATCCACTCCAGGAATGTCCAAAGGACACACCTTTAACCAGGACTGTGAAGAATAAATGTGTAAGACTACAACTTCTGTGAAGAGCTCTGTGGTTGCTCTTCTCTGTAGTCAAGATATTACTGTAGGGAGGGCTGTAATGGAATTAGAATCCTTGAACATTATGGGGATGACCAGACCTTGGTCTGGTAAAAGTCAAGTATCCACAGTTAAACGCCAAAGACAAGGTGGGTGTGGTTACTATAATGAAAGGCAGATTCAAAGCAGCACTCAAAATAGTCTGAGATGCATAGAATTATGGTGTTGGATTATGGGGTACCTAGAAGTGAAATAGATGGGCAGTCTACTAAATTTCTTCTGGATCTGTTTAAGCAGAAAAGTTCTAGGTCGAGTGAATAAAACCCTAACTCAAATTACAGATGCAGAGAATCACAGTCCCTTAATCAACTCCCAGACTTGAGACAGTTTACAGACTCAGAGCCCCTTGAATGAGGAGAAGGTCAGGTCCCCTTGGGGAAGTATCCTGTTAAACTGCCAAAAATTCATACTGTGAATTTTCCTCCCAACTTTCCCTAAGTAGACCTATGCCCTTTTACCAGAGTAACTGTGCATTGGAGAAAAGGAAATGATCAGACATTTCAGGGATTATAGACACTGGCTCAGAAGTGATATTAATTCCAGGAGACCCAAAATGTCACTGTAGGCCACTAGTCAGAGTAGGGGTTTATGGAGATCAGGTGATTGATAGAGTTTTAGCTCAGATCCATCTCCCAGTATGTCCAGTGGGTCCCCAACCCATTCTGTGGTTATTTCCCCAGATCCAGAATGCATAATTGGAATAGACATACTCAGTAACTGGCAGAATCCCTACAATTGGATCCATGACTTGTGGAGTGAGGGCTATTATGGTAGGAAAGGCCAAGTTAGAAGCCACTAGAACTGTCTCTGCCTAGCAAACTAGTAAATCAAAAGCAATACTGGATTCCTGGAAGGATTGCTGAGATTAGTGTCACCATCAAGGATTTGAAGGATTCAGGGGTGGTGATTCCCACCACATTCCCATTCAATTCTCCAATTTGGCCTGTGCAGAAAACAGATGGATCTTAGAGGATAACAGTAGATTATTGTAAGCTTAACCAGGTGGTGACACCAATTGCAGCTGCTGTCCCAGATGTGGTATCATTGCTTGAGCAAATCAACACTTCCCCTGGTACCTGGTATGCAGCTGTTGATCTGGCAAATGCTTTTTTCTCAATTGCCATTGGTAAGGACCACCAGAAACAGTTTGTTTTCAGCTGACAAGGCCAGCAGTATAACTTCACTGTCCCACCTCAGGGGTATATCCTATCTCCAGCCTTATGTCATAATATTGTCTGCAAGGACCTTGATTGTCTCTCCCTCCCATGAGACGTCACACTGGTCCATTATATTGATGATATACTACTGAGCAAGAAGTAGCAAAGACTCTAAATTTATTGGTAAGGCATTTGCATGAGAGAGGATGGGAGATAAATCCAACAAAAATACAGGGTCCTTTCCTCAGTGAAATTTCTAGGTGTCCAGTGGTATGGGACCTGTTGAAATATCCCTTCTAAAGTAAAGGATAAGCTGTTGCACCTGGCCCCTCCTATGACCAAAAAAGAGGCACAATGTTTAGTTGGCCTCTTCAGATTTTGGAGACAAGACATTCTGCATTTGGGTGTGCTACTCTGGCCCATTTACCATGTGACCAGAAAAGCTGCTAGATTTGATTGGGGACCAGAACAAGAGGAGGCCTGCAAGAGGTCCAGGCTGCTGTGCAAGCTGCACTACCATTTGGACCATATAATCCAGCTGATCCAATGTTGCTGGGAGCTTCAGTGGCAAATAGAGATGTTGTCTGAAGCCTTTGGCAGGCCCCTATAGGCGAATCACAACACAGACCTTTAGGATTTTGGAGCAAAGCCTTACCATCCTCTGCAGATAACCACTCCCCTTTTGAGAGGTAGCTATTGGTTTGCTACTGGACCTTAGAAATTGAATGCTTAACCATAGGCCATCAAGTTACCATGAGACATGAGTTGCCTATCATGAGCTGGGTATTGTCTGACCCACCAAACCATAAAGTTGGGCATGCACAGTAGCACTCCATAATAAAGTGGAAGTGGTATATGTGATATAGGGCTCGAGCAGGTCCTGAAGGCAAAAGTAAGTTACATGAGGAAGTAGCCCAAATGCCCATGGTCACCACCCCTGCCATGTTACCTTCTCTTTCCCAGCACACAGCTTTGGCCTCTTGGGGAGTCCCTTGCAGTCAATTGACTGTGGATGAGAAAACTCAGGCCTGATTTACAGATGGTTCTGCACGATATGCAGGTACCACCCAAAAGTAGACAGCTGCAGCACTGCAGCACTTTTCTGGGACATCCTTGAAGGATAGCAGTGAGGGCAAATCCTCCCAGTGGGCAGAACTTCGAGCAGTGCACCTAGTTGTTCTTTTTCCTTGGAAGAAGAAATGGCCAGAGGTACGTTTGTACACTGATTTATGGGCTGTTGCCAATGGTTTGGCTGGATGGTCAGGGACTTAGAAGGAACATGATTGGTTAATTGGTGACAAGGAGGTCTGGGAAAGAGGTATGTGGATAGACCTTTCTGAGTGGGCAAAAAACATGAACATATTTGTGTCCCACATGAAAGCTTACCAGAGGGTGACTTCAGCCGAGGAAGAATTTAATAATCAAGTGGATAAGGTGACCTGCTCTGTGGCTAATGCTCAGCCTCTTTCCCCAGCCACTCCTGTCATTATCCAATGTGCTCATGAACAAAGTGGCCATGGAGGTAGGGATGGGGGTTATGCATGGGCTCAGCAACAGGGACTTCCCCTCACTTGGCTACAGCCACTGCTGAATGCCCAATCTGTCAGCAGCAGAAACCCACACTCAGCCCTGATATGGCACCATTCCTTGAGGTGATCAGCCTGCTACTTGGTGGTTGGTTGACTACATTGGGCCACTTCCACCATGGAAGGGGCAGCAATTTGTTTTAACTGGAATAGACACATACTCTGGCTATGGGTTTGCATTTCTGGCATGCAGTGCTTCTTCTAAAACTACCACCTGTGGACTTACTGAATGTCTTATCAACCGCCATGGCATTCTACACAGCATTGCTTCTGATCAAGGAACCTATTTCACAGCAAATGTTGCGTGGGAATGGGTACATGCCCATGGAATTCAGTGGTCTTACCATGTTCCCCATCACCCTGAAACAGCTGGATTAATGGAATGTTGGAATGGCCTTTTGAAGACTCAATTTCAGTGCCAACTAGGTGGCAATACCTTGCAGGGCTGGGGCAATGTTCTCCAGGAGGCTGTGTATGCTTTGACTCAGCATCCTCTCTATGTGCTGTTTCTCCAATAACCAGGACTCATAGGTCCAGAAATGTAGGGGTGGAAATGGGAGTGGCACCACTCACTATTACCCTTAGTGAACCACTAGGAAAATTTTTGCTTCCTGTCCCTGCAAACTTAAGCTCTGCTGGTCTACAGGTTTCAGTCCCAAAAGGAGGAGTGCTGCCACCAGGGAACACAACAATAATTCCATTGAACTGGAAGTTAAGACCTGGCCACTTTGGGCTCCTCTTACCTGTGAATCAACAGCAAAGAAGGAAAATACTGTACTGGCTGGGGTGATTGATCCTGACTATCGAGGGGAAATAGGACTACATCTACATAATGGGGGTAAAGAAGAGTTTGCCTGGAATGCAGGAGGTCCTCTAGGGTGTCTCCTAGTATTGCCATGCCCTGTGATTAAAGTCAATGGAAAATTGCAACAAACCAATTCAAGCAGGACTAATAATGGCCCAGTATCTTCAGGAATGAGTTTGGGTCACCCCACCAGGCAAAGAACCACAGCCAGCTGAAGTGTTTGCTGAAGGTAATGGGAACATGGAATGGGTAGTGGAAGAAGCTAGTGATAAATATGAACTTTGACCATGTGACGAGTTACAGAAACAAGGACTGTAATAATCATGAACCCTTCTTCCTTGTTTCATTATGAGTATGATTGTATATGTACACAAAACGAATTTCTGGTTTTCTTCCCCAACCTTTTCCCCTATCATATGAAAAGTTGTATTAATTTCAGATCATAATATTTAAAGATGTCAAGTTTAAAAGTGAATATTACCCAAGTACTTGCATTCTATTCTGTGGGGAATTAATGCATTTCTGGTTGTACGCAGGGGAGTTGAACATTGTTAGACAGAAATATATATGTATGCTTGTCTGTTATTGTTTTTACTTAGATTTACTTATTGTTTTTACTTGGGTAATGTGCATGGTTGCCAAGTTGACAAGGGGTGGACGGTGATGGTTAGGCTAATGTTTCAACTTGGCCAGGTAATTGTGTCCAGGTGTTAGGTCCAGCAAGCACTGGACTAATTGTAATACAAGAGCATTTATGGACTTCGATCACCAGTGAGTTTAATGTATGGATGGCTGGTTACATCTGCATCAATCACGGAGATTGCATCAACAATGGGTGACACTTTTATCCAATCAGTTAAATGCCTTAAAAGGGGAAGTGTTTTCAACATTTAGAGAGAATTTCCCAGCTCGTCTTTGGACAGCCAACTTCTCCCAGAATCTCATCAAGAACCTTTCATCAGACTTTCATCCGAACCCCTGGCTTGCAGCCTGCCTACAGAACCTGGACTTGTGCATCCCCACAGTCGTGTGAGAGACTAATCTCATATATTGACAGATATCTCCTGTTGATTCTGTTTCCTGAGAGAACCCTGACTAATACAACTGTCATCATTGTTAGTCAATATTATGCTAGAAGTTCTAGCTAGAACAATTAACCTAGATAAATAAATAAACAGGAAAGGAAGAAGTAAAACTTTCCCTATTTGCTGATGGTATGATTCTATATCTAGAAAATCCTGAAAAATCCACAACAAAGCTTCTAGAACAGAAAAATTCAGCAAAGTGTCAGGATTCAAGATTAATATGCAAAAATCAATAGCATTTCTATATACTACTGATGTGCAAACTTAGGATGAAATCAGAAAAAAATTCTATTTATGATGCACCTAAAACAATCAAATGTTTAGGAATAAACTTAGCCAAGCACATATGGGCCCTGTATTTGAAAAACTACAAAATATTGCTAAAACAAAAGAAGCCTCTAATAAAAGGAAGGGCATTCCATGTTCATGGATTGGAAGACTAAATATCGTTAAGATAACAATTTTACCCCAACTGATTTACACAATCAAAACAATCCCAATAAAATTCCCAAAAGTATTTTTGGCAGAAATCTAAAAGCCAATTACCAAATTTATTTGGAGGGAATGAGCCCTTGAATAGCCAAAAATGTTTTTAAAAGGAATAACAAATTTGGAGGACTCTGACTTCTTGCCTTTAAAGCATATTACTTAGCTATAGTGGTAAAGACAGCATTGTACTGGCATAGAGACAGACAGATTGACCAATGAAACCAAATTGAAAACTCAGAAATAGACCCTTACATCTAATCAAATGATTTTTATCAAGGATATTAAGCTCACCCAGCTGGGCCAGAACAGACTCTTCAAAAAGTGGTCCTGGGAGATTTTGATAGCCATATCCAAAAGAAAGAAAGAGGAACCCTAAACAAAAATTAACTCAAAAAGGATCAAGGACCTAAATTTTAAAAACAACAATCATAAAACTCTAAGAAGAAAACATAGAAAAACATCTTCAAGATATTGTGGTAGATGGTATTTTCTTAAACCTTACACCAAAAGCATGAGCAGCAAAAAAAATAAATAAATAGGACCTCCTCAAAATTAAACACTTTTGTATCTCAAAGGACTTAGTCAGAAAGGGTGAAAAGGCAGCCGGCTCAATGGAAGAAAATATTTGGCAATCACATATCTGATAAGGGTGTAATATACATGATCTATAAAGAGATCATACAACTCAACAATAAAAAGACAAGCTACCCAATTAAAAAGTGGGCAAAAGACTTAAATGACAATTGTCCAAAGAAGAAATACAAATAGTAAAGAAACCTATGAAAACATGTTCAATATCACTAGTGATTAGGGAAATGCACAACAAAAAAACTACAATGAGATATCATTTCACACCTATTAGACTGACCCCTATTAAAAAGTCCAAAAACTGTAAATGTTGGAGGGTATGTGAAGATAGGAACACTTATTCACTCTTGGTGAGAATGTAGAATAGTACAGCCACTGAGGAGGACTGTTTGGAAGTTCTGAACTTGAATATAGACTTGCCACGTGACCCAGTAATACCATTTCTAGGTATATACCCAGGAGAACTGAGTGTAGTGTCACAAACAGACATCAGCACACCAATGTTGATAATGATGTAATTCATGTTTGCCAAGAGTTGGAAAAAACCCAGGTGTCTATCAACTGATTAATGGATAAACCAATTGGAGTGTTATGCAGCTGTAAAAAAATGAATTTATGAAGCATATGACAACATGGTTGAACCTGGAGGACATTATGTTGAGTGAAGCAAGCCAGGCACAAAAGAATGAATACTGTACAATTCCACTATTATGAACTAAATATATTATGTAAACTCATGGAATTAAAAATTAGAATATTGGTCACCAGATAATAGAATGATGGCAGAGAATGGAAAGCTGAGGTGTAACTGTGCAGAAGAGGTTAAAAGGTTTTTTTTTTTTAATCTTTGGAAATGAATTGAAATTGTGAGAGCACTTCATGATGTTTGTGACTAACAAAGCTATTATAGGGATATGACAGTGGCTAAAAGGGAAAGTCTAAGGACATTTATATTACAAGATGAAAAGTTAAGAAATGTGACTATAACACAGTGAAACCTCATGCAAAATACAATTATGGGTGTTATTGCATATACAAGAATATTTTACAAAATATAAATACAAATATACTAGAGAGAAGGAAACAATAGCAGCTATGTACTGAAAGGGAAGCATAGAGAGATTGAGAAATGTTGAGATTTATTTGGTTGGTTTTTGTTTTTTATTATTTTGGAATAATGAAAGTGCTCTAAAACGATTGAATTGATGAGTGCACAACTATGTGATTATACTGAATACAATTGATTGTACACTTTGGATAGATTTATGCTTTATAATATATATCAATAAAATTTTAAAAATAAAATGAAGGTGAAGAAAATATGAAAATTTGTAATTGACATTAATATTGTATCAAAAATGAAACAGGTTGGTGAGATGGAGCATGTAGAAGGTCAGTTAGTGCAGAGGCCATATATTACTCTCTAGAACATTTTATTATTAGTACCTCTTATTAGATAAAATAAGACGCTGGTTTTAGAACTTTGTTTTTGTAGGGAAAATGAAATTTAAATACTTACAATACAGTATTATGCAAGTTTATACTTTTCTTACTAAGAATTTGAATTTATATATATATATATATTTTTAATTATGGGTAAAAATCAAAATTCTCACAATACATACAAACATTTGCAAAATGATATATAAATATATATGCATATATGTGTATTTGCTTACAAAAATGTTATTTACATATATATGTATATACACACATATATATATATATATATATATTTTTTTTAAGGGTCAAGTGCATTTTATTGTATTCTAGTTCTTGGTATATTGTCAATGCACATATGGTTTGAGTATCATGATACACTAAGGTAAGATATTCAATTGTTAAGAAACTCCATTTCTTAATTATATTGAATAAATCAGAATTTATACATGATCACCTATAAATTTTTGGATGATTCAACATTTTGCAGTTGGCTATTTTATTTTATTTTTTTTTATTATTATTTTTTTTATTTTATTTTTTTTTATATATATACATATATTTTAAGAGGTGCTTAGATTACCTAAAATATTACACAGAACCCACTGGGATTCCCATGTTGCCCACCTCCCACACCTCCCACCACATCCAACACAAACATCTCCCACAGTGTGGCCCACCACCCTCAATGAACTTACACATCCTGGAGCCTTGCCACCAACCTGGAATTGAAGGATTTCACTTTTTATTAATTTCCTAATTTTAATGGATTTTAAAAATCTGAATATAATTTTAAAAAAATCACAAGAACAATATAGTGAGATACATAAATTTATACAGATAAATATAAATAACAATAAATTTCCTTTTATTAAAATATACAGTAATATAAATTGTGAGAAAGGGTCCTCTTTCTTTCTTTTGGATATGGTTATCCTGTTCTCTCAGCATCATTTGTAGAATAGACTGTTCTGGCCCAAGTGGGAGGGCTTGACAGTCTTGCCCTCCCAGTTGACTGTAGGATGTGAGGGTCTATTTCTGAGTTCTCAATTTGGTTCCATTGGTCAATCTGTCTGTCTTTATGCCAATATCATGTAGTTTTTTGTGGTGTTTTGTTGTTTTTCTTTACCACTGAGGCTAAGTAATATGCTTTTTTTTTTAACATTTGCAAAATGATATATAAATATATATGCATATATGTGTATTTGGTTACAAAAATGTTATTTATATATATATATATATATATATATACATATATTTTAAGAGGTGCTTAGATTACCCAAAATATTACACGGAACCCACTGGGATTCCCATGTTGTCCACCTCCCACACCTCCCACCACATCCCACACAAACATTTCCCACAGTGTGGCCCACCACCCTCAATGAACTTACACATCCTGGAGCCTTGCCACCAACCATAGACCACAGTTCACACTGTAGACCACACTCTCTCCCACTCAGTTCTGAGTGGTGTGTGCTGATTTAAAATGGCCTACATCCATTGCCACAACAGTACTCAGGACAACCTCCAACTCCCAAAGAAGCCACTGTATTTCAACTGCTCGTCCCCTCCCTACCCCAAAAGTGTCAAGTGGCCACTGGCTCCACCTCATTGTTATAATTTCTTGCATTGCTAGAATCATCATATGTGAACAAGAGAATACCATCGAGTCCACTCTAGTCCATAGTTCTTCCCCCAATCCTGAGGGGACTGGGATGGTGATGTCCACTCCAACTCCAGGTGAGAGAGGGCTTATATCCCATGGATATGGTGGGTGGGATGATCCTGCCTGCAGATGCAGGCCCTCTCCATTCCCTGGGATGGCCATTTCCCATCGTTGTCTCCTCACCAGGTGACTTGGATGAGTCCATTGAGCTGTAGGTTTGAATAGAAGGGACTGGTGAACCATGTGCAGGGAGGACTTATTTGAGTCTAATTCTGTCACTCTCAGGAGCACAGATTCCAAAATAGAACCCACTGATAAGGCATCAGTCTCTGGGGCTATCCCCCCTTATATAGGACCAGGGTGTCTCCGGAGCTCTCAGGAACCCGACTGAGTGGGGTGATAGGCACTTAGATGTTCTATGAGCTCCTACTGAGGTGTGTGTAAGAGTTACCTCTGGGATGACCTCCCGACTCTCTTTGAAGTCTCTTAGCCACTTGAACTCATTTGTCTTTACCATTTCCCCCTTTTATTCAAGGTCTTTTTCCAGTTGTGTTGCCAGTTGGCACTTGGGAAAAGTTTTCAATTAGCAATAATCGTGCCTCGGATAAACCTCATTGTCAGGAAGTCAGAGTGCTCCAACTTTGTTCATCTTTTTAAAGATATTTATGGCTATTTTGGGCCCCTTACACTTCTAAATAAACTTGATAATTGACTTTTCCATTTCTGCAAAAAATGGCTGTTGGGAATTTTGGGGGGATTGCATTGAATCTATAAATTGGTTTGTGTAGAATTGACATCTTAATGATATTTAGTCTTCCAAACCATGAAAATGAAATGTTCTTCCATTCATTTAAGGTTTCTTTGGTTATTCCTAAACATCCAATTGTTTTAGTCACTTTTATAATGGAATTCAATTCCTGATTTCCTCTTCAGATTGCACATCAGTAGTGTTTAGAAATGCTATTGATTTTTGAGTATTAATCTCAAAAGCCACTTTGCTGAACTCGTGTATTAGCTCCTGTAACTTTGTTGTGGGTTTTTCAGGATTTTCTAGATATAGGATCATGTCATCAGTGCATAGTACAAGTTTTACTTTACTTCTTCCTTTCCTACCTAGCTGCCTTTTATATCTTTACCTCACCTAATTGCTCTAGCTAGAACTTCTTGAACAATATTGAATAACAGTGGTGACATTGGGCATCCGTGCCTTGTTACTGATCTCAACAGGAAAGTTGTATTTTTCCAAATGCCTTTTCTGCATCAACCAAGGTTATGTGATTTTTCTTCAATTTGTCTATGTGGTTTAATATACTAACTCATTTTCTTGTCTTGAATCATCCTTGCATACCTGGGATAAAACCCACTTGATTGTAGTGTATAATTCTTTTAATGTGCTTTTGGATTCAGTTAGCAAGTATTTTCTTGAGGATATTTGCACATATATTCATTAGGGATATTGATCTGTAAAATTTTTTTGTAGTATCTTTATTTGGTTTTATTATTAGGGTGATGGCTTCATAGAATGTGTTTGGTAGCATTCTTTCCTGTTCAATTTTTTGGAAAAGCTTGAGAAAGATTTGTCTTAGATTGCCTTTGAATGATTGGTAGAACTCACCTTTGCAGCCATCTGGTCCTGGGCTTTTCATCTTTGGGAGATTTTTGATGACTGTTTCAATCCCTTTATGTGTGACTATTATGTTGAGGTCTTCTATTTCTTCTAGGGTCAGTGTATGTGGCTCATGTGTTTCTAGGAACTTGTTCATCTTGTCTACATTGTCTAGTTTTTTTGGCATACAGTTTACCATAGTATCCTCTTATGATCTCTCTTATTTCTGCAGGATCTGTGGTAATGACCCCCCGCCCTTTTCTGATTTTATTTATTTGCATCTTCTCTCATTTTACTTAGTTACAGTGGGAAAACATCTTAGTACTGGCATAAAGATAGACAGATTGACCAATGGAACCATATCAAAAATACAGAAATAGACCCTCACATTTACAGTTCAGTGGTTTTTGACAAGGCTGTCAAAAACTCCCTGGTGAATCAAAACAGTCTATTCAACAAATTGTGCTGGGAGAACTAGCTATCCATATCCAAAGGAAAGAAACATGAACCCTATCTCATACCTTATACAAAATTAACTCAAAATGGAAAGATGGGTGCAAGCTAGTGGATAAATAAGGCGCTTGAAGAGTCAGCTCATCTTACACGGTAGTAAGCAATCTAAACTGAGCTACCTAAAACACTTGTTTTGGAGGCTCAGGAGAACAGAAGAGCATCCTGCAACATCCTTGAAAGAATGGAAGGAGGAGACTGCCCATCTGCAGTGAAGATTCACGATTAGAGTACTTCACACTGTGGAGGGCAGTGCCCATCTTTCACTGGTGGTACAATCCACCTCAGGAACTAATCCATGGCTGGAGTTGGAAGCTCCATTTCCAAAAATAGGTGGAGGAAGAGATAGTTGGGCACTGACTTCAACTACTGATTAGTAAATTTGGCTGGGTAAAGTAAAATTCTAAGAACAGCTAAAGTTTGAACCTGTCAAAGTTAGAAAGACCCTGGTAGCCACCATTTTAACTCTGCCCCTGGCATGAGGGGAAGTGGAGCTGATTGAAAATCACAGAGATGGTAGGAACTGGCTTCTTTCCACCCAAATTGAATTTCAGCCCTAGCCTGGGCTCCAGCCCCACCTCTGGCAGGGAAGAAAACTCGGTGGACTTGCACCAGACTCTCCAAGCAACTACAAGCATTTTCACCTGGCACAGCCTGAATAGGCAGACACATGGTGCTCCATCCCCACCATCACAGGACAGGAGGGGAGCTGTGCTTCTTTAACCTTTCAGGGCAAGTTCAGGTGCTCTTTGGCCTGAATGAACTCAACTGTTGGTCATCTGTGTCTCCACCCCACCCCTGATAGGACAAGTGTGTTTGGTGTTGCCCAGCCTCTCTGGATAACTGCAGTGGCTTTTAGCCTGCACAAACTGAAGTCATACACCTGTTGCTGCACCTCTGCCCCACAAGTAGGTTAGGAGAGGAGCTGGGTTTCCTCAGACTTTATGGGCAACAGCAGGCAATTTTGCCCACAGAGGCTGGACTGTTGGGTGTGTGTTGATATACCCAGACACTCCAATAGTATGGTAAGGGATTGCTGTTTCCTCAGGCCTTACAGGCAATGGCAGGCAATTTTTGCCTGCGTGGACTGAACTGTTGGTTGCTGTGTATCCAACACTACCCTCCCAAATAGGATAGGAGAGGGCTGGAGTTTCCTCAGCCTCTCCAGGCAATGGCAGGTACTTTTGGCCTACAGAGAATGAACTGTTGGGTGCCTAGGGATCCACCCTCACCTCCAATAGGATAGGAGGGGACTAGTGTTTCCTAAGCCTTTCCAGACAACAGCTGGCACTTTCAGCTGACATGGTCTGAACTGTTGCATGCCTGTGGTTCCATCCCTACCCCCTAATGTGCAGAAGTACAGTACTCTCTCAGGCACTCAGGGCAATTGAAGGTGCATTTGGCCCAAACTATTTAGATTATTGGGCCTACTTGATGGTCCATCCCCACCCCTGGCAGGGTGGAGAGGGGCCTGTGCTACATCAGTCTACTTGGGCAACAGTGGTCATTTTGGACCAAAATGGCTGCTGATACCTGCAGGTCTATCCCCACCCCTGGCATGGGAGGAAGGGGCATGAAGCTTCATCAGTCTCTGTGGGCAACTACAGACAGTCTTGGCCTGCACAGCTTGGATTACTAGGCACAGCTGCAGCACTGTCCCTACCCATGGCAAAGGAAAAATCTGGGAAAAGTTTCATTGGTTCCTGGGGTAATGTGGGCAGCTTAAGAATCCTCAGCTTACAGTACCAACTATATCCTTGGCTTCTACTACACAACAATAAGGAAGAAAAGGCAAGAAAACTCTAAACTTAAGAGGGAATCTACACCCAGATTAAATACACCTAGTTAACCAGGTGCCAAGACACCAACAAAAAATTACAGTCCATTCCAAGAAATAGGAAGATATGGCCCAAAGGAAAAAGATATGCTTCGAGATGATATAAATGAGTTGAGCCAAGTAATCATAGATGTTCAAACAAATCTCCTTAATAGCTTTAGTGAGATGACAAGAGAGGTTAAAGATATGAAGGAGACACTGGGTGAGCACAAAGAAGAATTTGAAAGCATACATAGAAAAATTGCAGATGTTATAGGAAAGAAAGGCAAAATAAATGAAATAAAAATACACTGGAGGCATATAACAGAAGATTTGAGGGGCAGAAAAAAGGATAAGTATGCTTGAAGACTTGATCTCCAAAAGCAAACATACAAAAGAACAGATGAAGAAAAAAATTGTAATACTTGAACAGGGTCTCAGAAACTAAATGACAGCAGGAGATGTGCATCATGGCTCCCCCAGAAGGAGAGGAGAAAGGAAAATGGGCAGAAAGTATATTTGAAGAAATAATGGTAGAAAATTTACCAACCCTAAGAAGGATATAGATATCCATGTCCAGGCACAATGCACTCCCTTCTGAATAAAACCAAACAGACCAAATCTGAGACACATACTAATCAGAATGTCAAATGACAAAGACAAAAAGAGAATTCTGAGAGCAGCAAGAGAAAACAAACAAGGCATACCCAATAAGAGTAAGTACCAAGTTGTCACCAGAAACCATGGAGGTAAGAAGGTTGTGGTATGATATTTAAGATACTACAAGAGAAAAACTGCAAGCCAAGAAACTTATATCTGGCAAGATTGTCTTCAAAAAAATAAGAACAACTTTAGAATATTCACAAATAAACAAAAAATGAGGGAGCTTGTAACCAAGAGACTGGCATTGCAGGAAATACTAAAGGGAATGCTAAAGCCTGAATAAAAAACACAGGAGAGAGATGTTTGGAAGAGAGTTTAGAAATGAACATTATATCAGTAAAAGTAATTAAAAATAAAAAAGAGTGGTGAAAATAAAATATGACAGATAAAACCCAAAGGTCAAAACGGGTGAACTCATTTCATGTTAATGGATTAAACCCTCCAATCAAAAGACACAGACTGGTGGAATGGATAAGACAATATAAGTCATCTATATACTTACTACAAGAGACTAACCTTAGACCCAAGAATACTGAAAGGCTCCTGGAGGACATTATGTTGAGTGAAGCAAGCCAGACACAAAAGGACAAATACTGAATGAATGTATTACTATGAACCAAATATATTGTGTAACATATTGTTTGATTCAAAAAATTTTTATATGTATCCAGTACATTTAATTGAGAACTGTATTTATTTATTCATCTGTTTTACTTTTTAGTTTTTAATTTTTTATATTTTCAATTATTAAATGTATAGAATAAAGTCAAAAAAGAAAAAAAAAAGAAAGTGAAAGGCTGGAAAAAGATATTCCACATATGCAGTAACAAAATAAAAGTCGGAGTGCCTATACTTCTATTGGATGAAGTAGAGTTTGAAAGCAAAACTATTAGAGACAAGGAAGGACATTATATATTAATAAAATGAGCAATTCACCAGGAAGAAATAACAATCACAAATGTATATGCATCTAACCAGGATGTCCCAAATTACATGAGGCAAACAGTGGCAAAAGTGAAAGGATAAAAAGATGTCTCTACAAAAATAGTTGAACTTCAATACACCACACTCGGTATGGGATAGAACATCTGGGGAGAGAATCAATAAGGAAACAGAGAGCTCAAATAATATGATAAAGGGACTAAACCAAATAGATATATAGAGAACATTGTACACCAAAGCAGCAAGATACATATTCTTCTCAAGTGCTCATGAATCCTTCTCCAGCATAGAACATAGGTTGGATCACAAAACAGATCTTGATAAACTCAAATGAATCAAAATTATACAAGCAATTTCTTTGTTCATAATGGAATAAACTTGAAAATCAACAAGAGGCAGAAAAAGGAAAAATTCACAAATATATGGAGATTAAGCACACTGTTAAATAATCAGTGGTTAAAAGAAGAAATTTTGAGAGAAATCAATAAATATCTTGAATGAAAATAAGAACACAACATATCAGAACATATGGGATTCTGTGAAGACAGTGCCAAGAGGGAAATTTATATACTCAATGCTTATATTGAAAAAGAAGAAAGAGCTATATCCATGACCTAACTATATAGCTTGAGGAATGAGAAGAAGAATAGCAAGCTATTTCTATAGCAAACAGAAGGAATGAAATAACAGAATCAGAGCAGAATTAAATGAAATTGAGAACAACAACAAAAAAACAGTAGAGAGAATTAATAAAATCAAAAGTTGGTTCTTTGAGTTTAACAAAATTGACAAACACTTAGACTGACAAAGAAAAAAAGAGAGAAGATGCAAACAAATAAAATAAAAATAAATGAAAGCAAGGACTTTACAACTGACCCCACAGAAATAAAAGAAATCATGAGTATACTATGAAATAACTGTATGCCAACAAACTAGACAATGTAGGTGATATGGAGAAGTTCCTAGGAACATACAAACAAACTATACTGACTCTAAAAGAAATAGAAGACCTAAACACACCAATTGAAACAGTCATCAGACAACTCCCCAAAATGAAAAGCCCAGGACCAGATTGTTTCACAGTGAGTTCTACCATGCATTCAAAGATTTAATACCAATCTTACTCAAGCTCTTCCAAAAAACTGAAAAAGAAGGAATGCTACTGAACTCATTCTATGAAGCAAATGTCACCATAATACCAAAGCCAGATATGGATATTACAAAAATAAAATTGCATACCAATTTCCTTGATTAATATGGATGCAAAAATCTTCAAGAAAAGACTTGTTAATCAAATACAATAACACATTAAAAGAATTATTCTTCATGATCAAGTGAGTTTTATACTAGTAATGTAAGGGTAGTTCAACATAAGAAAAGTTATCAGCCTAATACACCACATTAGGCTGATTACTTTTCTTGTCTCAAAAAACCACACAATCCTATTGATTGATGCAGAAAAGGCATTTGACAAAATACAGCATTCTTTCTTGACAAAAATACTACAAAAGTTAGGAAATTGAAAGAACCTTTCTCAACAAGATAAAGGGCATTTATGAAAAACTCACAGCTAACATTGTACTTAGTGATGAATGACTGAAAAGCATTCCCATTGAGATCAGGAACAAGACAAGGATGCCCACTATCACCACTATTGTTCAATATAGTGCTAGATGTTCTAACTATAGCAACCAGGCAAGGAAAAGAAATAAAAGCATCCAAATCAGAAGGGAAGAAGTAAAATTTTTGCTATTCACAGATAATATGATCCTATACCTAGAAAGTCCTGAAAAATCTACAACAAAGCTCCTAGAGCTAATTAATGATTTCAGTAGAAAGGCAGGATATAAAATGATTAAAAAGTCAGTGGTGTGTCTATACACTAGTAATGCACAATCTGAGGAGGAATTTGGGAAATAATTCCATTTACAACAGTGAATAAAAGAAACAAATATTTAAGAATAAACTTAACCAACTATGTAGAACACTTGTATTCAGAAAACTACAATGCATTGCTAAAAAACTTTTTAAAAGACCTAAATAATTGGAAGAACATTCCATGATCATGGATTGGAGGACTAAATATCTTTAGATGTCAATTCTACCAAAATTGATATACATATTCAATTCAATACCAATAAAAATTCCATCAGTATTTTATAAACCAATGGAAAATAAATTATCAAATTAATTTCATAGGGTAAGGGGCCTTGAATAGCCAGAAACATATTAAAAAGGAAAAGAAAGTTGGAGGACTTTCAATTCTTGACTTTAAATCATATTACCCAGCTACAGTGGTAAAAATAAAAAATAAGCAAAACTGTATGGTACTAGCATGAAGATAGACACACAGACCAATGGAAACAAATGGATGGTTGAGAAACAGACACTCACATCTATGGTCAAGTGATTTTTGACAAGGCTGTCAAACCCACCCAGGTGGAGCAGAATAGTCTATTCAACAAATGGTGCTGGCAGAACTGGATATCCATAACCAAAAGAAAGAAAGAGGAAAGCTATCTCACATATTATACAAAAATTAACTCAAAATGGATCAAAGAACTAAATATAAAAACTAGAACCATAAAGCTCCTAGAAGAAAATGTAGGAAAACATCTTTAAGACCTGGTGGTAGGGCAGACCCGTGGGTTGTGGTGCACACCTGGGTTGCTAGAGATGGAGCTCCCAGGGTCGTAGGGGTCATGCTGCTGGGGATCTTGGCCTGTCCTGCTCCGCACTGGGATGGTGAATCTGGCAGCCATGATATGGCAACAGCTTCTGAGGAAGAGGTGGGTGCTCACCCTGGTCTTCAGGCTCTCACTTTTCTACTTCCTCACCAGCACATTCAAGCAGAAGGAGATGGCAGTGAAGACCATGATCAGCCCATTCACTAGAAAGTGCAGTTTAATCAGGGCAATAGCAGCCCACCGGGCAATCAGTGCCATAACGCCATTCAAGGGAAGCACCTATTCGCGGATGAACTAGGATACGTTTGTGAATGAAAGGATTTGCTGGTGAATGGCCGCTGTCACGTCCACATCCCTAGCACAAAACAATAGTGCTCCCATGGCTGCTTGTCCAAGGGCTGCTGCAGCACCTATGAGTATTGTGTCTCCTGCTGCCTGCAGCCCAACAAGTAACTTCCCCTGGAGCATTTCCTCAACTGAGCAGCCATGGCATTCCAGAACCTCTTCAGTGGAAGATCACTTTGAATTGTGTTTGACTAATTGCAGGACCTCATCTCAGAGCATGCAGCATGAGAACACCTATAGGGATCCCACGGCCAAGTATTGCTATGGCAAGAGCCTTCCCAAGCTTTCCCCTGTGTAATGGGCACAGAAGACTTAAAGCAAGGGCAAGAAGATGCCCTGCCGAAGAACTGTCAGCCTGAAGCCAGACTTCAGCATTCAAACTAGTTCATCGGTCAGAGGACAAAAGCCTTGTGAGAAATTACTTCTTGTGTTTTACTCTCCAGCTTCACTCATTGCCGGGACGTTATCAGTTGGAACTGTTTTGTAAAACAATGTGGAAACTTCAGCTATTCTCATTTGCAAAAGACAAAACTACAGACCAAGCTTTGGGTGGTGTTGACATTATTGGATGGATGGCACAACCAGTGTTCCTGTGAAGGAGCTGTGACTTGTGGTCCCCAGGTGTCAGGGGTCAAGTTTTTACTTACTGTTCTGATCTGGGCCGTTTTGCCATAAAATTATTGGATTTCTTTGGAGTAGTGAGAAAGTGTTAATGTTTTGTGTAGGAAAATGCCTTGCCTTTCTAGTTGACTATATTCAAGGAAATTATTTTTATTATTGTCATTGTTCTTGTTTTCATGTGTTCTTGACTTTCATGAGTTAAATTATCCTTTTGCCCAGATAAAATATTTTGTGTCTTAGAATGTGGATTTTCTCTTTAGGGCATTATTTTTTATTTTGTTTTAACAGCATTTTCAGGAGTAGGCTCTGAACACCAAGGAATTAACCATATCCTTACACATATAATTACCTGAAAAGTCAAAGACACTGTTCCACTCTAATTCTATGCAAAATTTCTAGCAGTTGGCATCACAGGCACACAGGTTCTTTTCTGGTGATATTCAAATATGCTTGTATATCTATGTGAGAGAATGGTTTAACCAGAAATTCTGGCTTACTCTCCTGTAGGACTCTTCTCATTTCCTTTGAAATTGCTGTGTTCTACTCAAGCATAGTACAAAGGGAATCTCAGTAAAATCATGGGCTGCCTTGTCCCCTTGCCTTGTCCCCTTGTCCTGTCAGAGAAATCCACTGTTAAGTCAGTTCTTAAATGGAGATACATTAGCAGCTTGCTGATTGTGCTCATTCCTTATTGTTTTCAGCCTCTGCAAATGTAACAGATGCAAATACTCAGTTTCTCAGTGATTTGCAATTTAAATAGTTCATAGTTTACATTTAAAAATAAGAAAAGAAAACCATTTGCATCTATGGCAGATACATCTACAATCAACTGTGATTACATTCACCAATGAGAGAAGTCTCATCTAACCAGTTGAAGGCCTTAAAAGAAGAAGTATGATTTCAGCTGTCAGAAGGAAGAATTTTCCTCTCTACTTCATCCAGCCAGCTTCTCCTGGGGAATTCATTGAAAACCTTCATCTGAGTTCCCAGGGGCAGCCTACCCTACAGACACAGACTTATAGACTTGCCCATCCCCACAGTCCTGGGGACAGCCAGCTTTCTTACATAGTAAACTGTCATGCAGCTTCCCACATATGAAGTCCCAGGTTAAATCTGCAACCCCAGTACCTAAAAAAAAAAGGGCAAAAGACTTAGATGTTTCTCCAAAAAGGAAAATACAAATGGCCAAAAAGCACATGAAAAAGTGTTCAATATCACTTGCTATTAGGGAAATGCAAATCAAAATGATAATGAGATATCATCTCATACCACATCTAATAGAATGGCCATTATTAAAAAACAGAAAACAATAAGTGCTGGAGAGGATGTGGAAAAACAGGAACACTCCTTCATTTTTGGTAGGATTGTAAAATGATGCAGTGTCTGTGGAATACAGTTTGGTGATTCCTCAAGAAGCTAAATATAGATTTGCCATATGAGCCAGCAATTTCTCTACTACGAATATAGCAAGAATAAATGACAACTGTGAGGCGAAGAGACATTTGTACACCAATGTTCATAGTGGCATTATTTGCAATTGCCAAAAAATGGAAGCAAACCATGTCCATTAACCAATGAATGGTTAAAAAAATGTGGTATATACATGCAATGGAATTCTATGCTGCTGTAAGAAAAAAAGCATTTATCTTCATATTTAATTCATATAGATAATGCAATATTTGTCCTTTTGTGTCTGGCTTATTGCACTTAACACAATGTTTTCAAGTTTCATCCATGTTATATGTGTCCCATTTCATTTTTTCTTACAACAGCATAGGCAAATGACTCAATACTGTCTTGTTTCTTCTTTGTTTTCTATCCCCTTCCTTTGTTTCTGTTTGTTTATTTTTCTTTTTGTTTTTTCTTTTGGTTACTGATCTATTCTACCCATGTTATTTCTTTTCACTCCTTAATCTTTATATCTTTTGTTTTCTGTTGTTCTTTCATTCCACTTCTTTTATTTGGTCTCCAATTTATCCTGTTTGTATTTCTTCTTTTTTCTCTATTTACTTTCTCAATTTTACTTTTTCCTTTCTCTCTTTGCTCTTTTCTTTTCCCCTCTTCTTGCCATTACAGGCTTTTAAATAATTCTATATATTTTTTTCTCTGTTCAGTTTCTTGTTTCATTATTTCTATTCCACTTTTCTAATCTTATTTCTCTCTGCTTCTTACACATTTTGATTTTTCAATTTCCTAGGTCTTGTATGGTTGCTCTTCTACCTTTTACTATTATCATTACTATTATTCTTTTTGTCTTCCTATCTCTTTCCTTTTCTCTAGTTCTAATTCTTTTTTCTTTCAAAGGAACATAGACATCTCTATCTCACAAAAAACAGCTGAGTGGGGGCAAGATCCTACATGAGTGAGCTGTTTTGGGAACCCACAGAATAGAAGACTTCAGGGCATTGATCTGGAGGGAACTGAACAAAGAGATAAATTCCTCAAGGTGCTGTTGGCTTGGTTCTTACTGTGTTTCCTATTTCTCAATTTCCCCTTTTCTGTGTATAGCAATTTAGCCTAACAATGCTATTTCTTTTCCTTCCTTCATTTTTCTATTTTCCACTTTCTGTTGTTGTTCTTACATTCCACCTCTATTTAGTCCTCAATTTTTCTGGTTTTTATTTCTATCTTTTCTATCCTATTTTCTTTCTTTTATTAACTTTTTTTTGGTCTTGTCTTCTCTCTTTCCCATTCTCCTCATCATTCTGGCCTTTTAATTCATTCTACATATTTTTCTATATTTGGTTTCCCATTTCATTGTTGGTGCTCCACTTTTTTATTCTGATTACTCTACACTGCTTACATGAGTTAAATATTCATTTTCCAAGGTTTTATACAGTTCCTATTCTCATGACTGCTATTATTATTACTATTATCCTTTTTACTTTTCTTACCTCTTTCACTTTCTCTGGCCCTAATTTTTTCCTTCAAGGGAACATAGACAACAGCAAGAAAATAGAATAAGAACAAAGCATCAGAGAGAAAACTTAAGACACACACAAAAAAAATCAGCAATCAAATAAAACCCAAGACTAAAGACAGAAGCTAATCAATTGAATAAACCCATCAAGATAAAAAGATGACCAGACAGCAACAAAAAATTACAAATCATACTAAGAAACAGGAAGATATGGCCCAGTCCAATGAACAAACTAAAAACCAGGAAGAGATGCAGAATATTGAAAAACTAACCAAAGCTGTCCAAGCAAATATCATGAACCAACTTAATAAAGTGAAGGAAGAGATTAAGGATATTAAGAAGACACTGGAAGAATATACTGAAGAAACTGTAAACATACATAAAAAGACAACAGATATGATGGTGATGAATGGAACAATCAAAGAAATAAAAAAGACACTGGAAGTTTGTAACAGTAGATTTGAACAGGCAGAGGAAAGAATTAGTGATCTAGAAGAAAGTACATCTGAAATCAAACAGATAAGAAAGATATATGAAAAGATAGAAAAAATCCAGCAGGAAATTTGAATGACAACACCAAATATACAAACCTGTGCATTATAGGCATCCCAGAGGGAGAAGAGAAGGGAAAGGGGACAGAAGGGGTGTTGGAGGAAATAATGGCTGAAAACTTTTCAACCCTATTTAGGGAGATGGATGTGTAAGTCCAGGAAGTGCAGTGCACCCCAAACAGTATAAATCCCAACAGGCCTATTCCAAGACAAATATTCATCAAATTCTCCAATGCTCAAGACAAACAAAAAATACTGAAAGGAGCAAGAGAAAAGAGAACTATTACATACAAGGGAAGCTCAATAAGATTAAGTGCTGATTTCTCATCTGAAACCATGGAGGCAAGAAGACAGTGGTATGACAATTTAAGGTACTAAAAGAAAAAACTGCCAGCCAAGAATTCTCTATCCAGCAAAGCTGACATTCAAAAATGATGGAGAGTTCAAAATATTCACAACAAACAGAAATAAAGGGAGTATGTCAATAAGAAACCTGTCCTTCAAGAAATATTAAAGGAAGTTCTGCAGGTTGAAAGGAAAAACCCCAGAGAGAGAGAGAGTTTGAGGAGAGTGTAAGAACAACTAAAAAGCAAAAAAGAGAAATAAAAAGAACACATGATATAGTAAACCCAAAGAAAATATGACTAATGTAAGTAATTCCTTGAGAGTAATAACACTGAATGTTAATGAATCAAACTCACCTTTCAAGAGACACAGATTGGCATAATGGATAAAGAAATATGACCCATCTTTATGTTGTCTACAAGAAACCCAGCTTAGACCCAGGGATTCAAAGGGGTTGAAAGTGAATGGCTGGAAAACAATCTTACAAGCAAAAAATAACCAAAAAAGAGTGAGAGTAGTTATGCCAATATTGGACAAAATAGACTATAAATGCAAAACTATTGCAATACAAAAAGATGGACACTTTATATTAGTAAAAGTGGTAATCTTTCAAGAAGAAAGAACAATCATAAACATTTATGCATCTAACTGGAGTGCCTCAAAATACATGAGGCAAACATTGGAAAAACTAAGTGGGGAAATAGATGCCTCTACAATTATAGTGAGGGACTTTAATACACCATTATCACCATTAGACAGAATATCACAACAGAGAATCAATAAAGAAACAAAGATGTTGAATAATACATTAGAGGATTTGGATCTAATAGACATATACAGAACACTACACCCAAATACACTAGGATATACATTCTTCTTGAGTGTACTTGGATCATACTCCAAAAGAGACCACATGCTAGGTCACAGAAAAATTCTCAATGAATTCAGAAAGATTTTTATTATACAAAGTAATTTCTCTGACCACAATGGAATGAAGCTGGAAATTAGTAAGGGTCAGAGAACCAGATTAGGCACAAAGACATGGAAGTTAAATGACACATTCTTAGACACTGGGACAAGGAAGAAATCTCAAAAGAAATCAGTAACTACCTTGAAATGAATGAAAATGATAAAACAACATATCAAAATCTGTGGGATGAAGCAAAAGTGGTACTGAGAGGAAAATTCATAAATGCAGCTATCAAAAAAAAAGAGTTAAAATTGAAGACCTAACTGCACACCTGGAGGAATTAGAAAAAGAACAGCAAACTAACACCAAAGGAAGTAGAGAGAAGGAGATAAAGATCAGAGCCAAACAAAATGAAATAGAAGATAAAAAATCACTAGAAAAATAAAATAAAAATCTGGTTCTTTGAGAAGATCAATATAATTGATGAACCCTTGGCTACACTAACAAAGAAAAAAAGATAGAAGATGCAAATACAAAAAATAAGAAATGAGTAAGGGGATATCACCACTGACCTCACAGAAATAAAGGGTATCATAAGAGGATACTTTGAAAAATTATATGCCAACAAGAATGATAATTTAAAGGAAATGGACAAATTCCTAGAAACTCACAGGTAGCCTACATTGAAGAAAGAAGAACTTGATTAAATCAACAGACCAATTACAACTAAAGAGATAGAATCCGTCATCAAAAACCTCCCAACTAAGAAGAGCCGAAGACCAGATCACTTCATAGGTGAATTCTACTAAATATCCTGGGAAGAACTAATACCAGTCCTGCTTAAATTACTCCAAAAAATAGAAGTAGAAGGAACATTGCCTAACTCATTCTATGATACCAGCATTACCCTAATACCAAAGCCAAACAAAGATGCCACAAGATAGGCAAATTACAGACCAATCTCTCTAATAAACCTAGATGCTAAAATCCTCAACAAAATACTTGCTAATCATATTCAACAACACATCAAATAAATTATACACCATGACCAAGTATGTTTCTTCCCGGTATGCAAGGATGGTAAAACATAAGAAAATCAATCAATATAATAGACCACCTAAACAAATCAAAAGGAAAAAATCACATGGTCACCTCTATAGATGCAGAAAAAGCATTCAACAAAATACAGTATGTTTTCCTGATAAACAAATCGAAGGAAACTTTCTGAATATGATAAAGGATATATATGAAAAACCCGTAACTAACATCACATACAATGGTGAAATCCTAAAAGATTTCCCTCTAAAACCAGGAACAAGACAAGGATACCCACTATCACCACTCCTATTAATATCGTTAGAAGTACTTGCTCAAGCAGTGAGGCAATAAAAAGATATAAAAAGCATCCAAGTTGGAAAGGAAGAAGTAAAAATTTCACTATATGAGATGGCATGATCCTATACATAGAAAGCCCTGAGAATTCTACAATAAAGCTTCTAGAACTTATAAATGAGATCAGTAAAGTCACAGGTTATAAGATCAATGCTCAAAAATCAGTTTTATTTAATTTTTAGTTTTTTTGAAAATTTTATGTATTTCATTTCTTATATTTAAGCCTACGATTATTATTTCACTTTTCTATTAATTACATTTGGCTAATTTATTGGCTTCATTTTTGAAGAAGCTTTGGATCACAGAAGGGTTACAACTGGGACAGGGGAGGATCATTGGTGTGGGGAGTCAGTGATGGGAGATACATAGGAGGAGGTTCACCTGGGCACAATTATAAGGTATATAAATATGTTCAGATGTTCACAGGGCATTGTCACAGTGAGTGGAGACTCATACAGTTACCTAGAGAATATTGAATTCCCATCCTGAAGAGGTCTGCCACATTTTCTAATGGAGCAGCAAAAGTCCCCAAAGTGCAGGGTCAATGACTGGTGAAGGAAGATGACCCATTGATGGGCCCTTGATATTGAATACTATGCTTATGAGCCTTTGCTCTTGAAATTGAAACTTAGCCTATTGTTATGGGGTGCCTAAGAGTTGCCTCCTGAGAGCCTCCTTGTTGCTCAAATGTGGCCTCTCTCTAAGCCAAACTCAGCATATAAATGCATTAGCTTTCCCCCAGCATGGGACATGGGATAAGCCTCTGAGAGATGGCACAAAGGGATTACTACCAAGAACTAACTAGCAATGCAACTGGAAAAAGACCTTAAATTAAGGGGGAAGAGGTAAAGACAAATGGGTTTATATGGCTAAGAGACTTTAAAGTGAGTCAGGAGGTCATCCTAGAGGTAATGCTTATGCACATCTCAGCAGGATCTCATAGATTGCTGAAGTGGATACTACCCCAAATAGTGGGGCTCCTGAGGGCTCCAGAGACACTCAGGCCCTATGGTCAGAGCAGATAGCTCTGGTGTTTGGTGCCTTGCCAGTGGGCCCTACTTTGGAGTTTGTGCTCCTGAGAGTTGGATTCAATTATGACTTCCCTACACATGGCTCATCTGTCCCTTCTACTTAAACCTATAGGATTGGGGAATGAACTATGGACTAGAGTGGACTTACTGGTATTATACTGTACACATATTGTGATTCTAGCAATGGAAGAAATTACAACACTGATGTGGAGGCAGTGGCCACTGGAGGCTCTGGGGAGAGGGAGAGGGAAACAGTTGTAATATGGGGGCTTTTTCAAGACTTGGGAATCATCCTGAATGACTTTGCAATGACAGATATAGGCCATTTTATATCATCCCATAACATGCAGAGGTGTCTAGCAGAGAGTGTAGACTATAATATCAACTATGGTCTATGCTCGGTGGCAACGCCTCAGGATGCATTTATCAATTGCAATGAATGTGCCACACTAATGGAGGATGTTGTTTATGTATGAGGGTGTGGGAGGTGTGGGCAGTGGGGCATGTAGGAATCCCTGTATGTTTTGTGTAACATTTATGTAGTCTAAGTATCTTTTAAAATATAAAAAAATTATTTAAAAAAACCTAGAGTAATGGTTATTAGTTGCTAAGAGGAAGGCTGAGAAGGTGTACTGATGCTTAATGTATGTGGAATTTTTATTAACTAAAAATTAAATTAAATGTGTGGAAATGGATAAGATTTCATGATAACACATTGTAGTGAGAAGAACAAATGCAGTTGTTCTATAAATGGGATTGTGGCTGAAAAGGGTAGTCTCTGTATATAAATGTGAAATGAAAGCAGGCTCTAGAATAATCTAGGAACTGAAAAACATAGTGAACCCAGAGGTGGATGAGAATTTTAGTTAATAGACAAATACAAAATGTCCTTCTATTAAATAGAACAAATGTACATCACTATTGCAAAGTGGTAAGAATATGGGGAAGCATGGGAAAAATACAATTAATGTAACCTGTGGACTATTGCTAATAGCAATACTGTAGTATTCTTGCATCAATACCAAAGATGTACAATTTTAATAGTAGGGGACTATGGGAAAAATGTATGCTATAGACCACAGTGGTCATAGTCTGATGACATTATCTTATAAATTATAGCAAATGTTCCACAACAATGTGGTGGATGGCTGTTGTGTGGGAATTCCACATATGGTCATCATTATTTTGTAATTTCACAAACTTTCTAATAAAATATATTTTAGAAAAAGAAGTAAAATTATCTCTATTCTGAGATGACAGGATCTTATATGTAGGAAAATCTTATAGCAGACATATAAAAACATGACTATTTATACTCATGCACACACACACACACACCCTATTAGAGCTAATAAAAAATGCAGTAAACTTGCAGAGTAAAAGATTAACATGCATAAGTCAGTTGAATTTATGCAAATTGTGAGGAATCCAAAAAGAAAATTAAGAAAAAATTAATTTTCAGAGACATCAAAACTAATTAAATTATGAATAATTTTAAGCAAGTATGCAAAATTTGTATACTGATGCCTATAAAATATGGCTGAAAGAAATTAAAGAGGGCCAAAATAAATGGAAAGACATCCCATTTAATGGAATGGCAGATTTAATATAGTTAAGGTGGCAATTCTCCCCCCAAAATATTTAGATACAATGCAATGCCTATCAAAGTCTCATAGCCCTTTTTTCAAAAATAAATGTAATAAACAAACAGACAAATAAGAAAATTCTTTATATCTCAATGAAAATGCTCTAATAATGATTGAAAATGCTCTAGTAATCACAACTATTTGATTCTAAGAAATACCATTGATTGCACACTTTGTATGAATTGTATGCTTTATTACTATGTATCAAAAGTGATTTCTTTAAAAAAATGTAAGAGTTTAACCTCAAAATCGGGGAATTATAAAGAGACCCTGAATAGATATAATTATACTGAAAAAGAAAAAAAACTAGAAAATATCCAATTCTTTATTTCACAGCATAACACAAATCTACATCTATTAAAATAGTGTGATACTGGCATAAAGGTAAACATCTAAAACAAAGAAATAGAATTGATAGTTCAGAAATAAACCCACATATCTATGGTCAATTAGTTTTCAACATACATGGCACCAAGGCCTTGCACTCAGGAATGAATAGTGTCTTCAGCATATGGTGGTGGAACAACTGGATATGCACATGCAATACAAAGCATGAATTTTAATCCTTACCTTAGAATATTTACAAAAAATTAAGTTATTTAGGTAGGTAAATGTAAGAGCAAAACTATACCACTCTTACAAGTAAATATAGGGGAAATTCTTCATTATTTTGGACTTGGAAACTGATGCTTAGATATGACATTAAAATCACTAGAAACAAAACAAAAACTAGACAAATTGTGTTTCACAAAAATTAAATCTTTTTCATTAAAAGGCCTTCTCAATAAAGTGAAAGATAACCTACAGAAAGGGAGAGAATATTTTCCAATCACATATCTAAGATGGGCCCAATATACAGAATGTATATTTTTTAAATCCCTTACCCTTTAACATAAAGACAAGTAGTCTAATTTAAAATGGGCAAAGTATTTGAATAGACATTTCTTCAAGGAATACATGAAATTGGCTAACAAGCACATGAAATGATGCACAACATGTTTTGTAATTAGGGATATGCAAATCAACACCACAATGTGACATCACTTCAAACCTGCTGGGATGGTTATACATTTTTGAAATTCTAAAATAACTGTTGGTGAGGAGAAATTGGAATCCTGGTACATAGCTGGTAGGTATGTACAATGGTGCAACCACTATGGAAAATATTTATGCAGTTCCTCAATAAAATATACACAGAATTAGCCAATGATCTTGTAATTCTTTTCCTTGATATATACCCCCCAAATGAAGAAATATATTCATGTAATTGTACACAAATGTTCATATTAGCATTATTTACAATAACAAGTGGAAACAACCCAAATATCTTTCACATAATGAATGGATAACCAAAATGTATTATATGCATACATTGGAATTTTGTTCAGTCATAAAATGGAATGGAGTAACAGTATAAATTATAACATGGAAAAGACTTGAAAACATGTGTTTTGAAAACTTATGCCAGATACAAATGATTACATTTTTATAAGTTTCCATTTGTATGCAATATCCAGAATAGACAAATCAATAAAGACAGAAAGATGATTAATTGTTGACAGGGATTGAGTAGAGTGGGAAATGTGGAATAACTCCTTTTATTGTATGTGGTTTCTTTTGGAGTTGATAAAAATGTTCTGAAATTAGTTAAAGCTGATGCACAATATGGTGAATGCTCTAAATGTCACTGATTGTACTTTTAAAATGGTTAATTTTATGTTATGTGAATTTCACCTCAATAATAAATGTACAGATAATGTGAAGTACAGAAAGTACATGAGATTTTATTCAAAGAAATTCAATTTTCTTTAGAATATAAAACATATTATTTTAATGTATACATGTGAATATAAACATTAATAGTTCTAAATTTTAATGAACATTTATTTTGTCATTTCTTTTTCAGGCATAAATGATACCATATTCATAGTAAAATAAAATAAAAATGACAAAAGGAAACCCTTGAATTCCTCCCAAATATTTGTGCAATTAAATTGGGACTGTAATGGCAATAAAATTATGTCCTGCAATGTGTTATGAACTATAATCTTTACATAATTTCCCTTTATCAAACCAAGTATAAAACTGGCTTCCAATATTCCTTCAAATAATTACTAAAATTTTTATCCTATTTTAGAGAGTACTCTGTGGCTTCTACCCTACTACTTCCATCTACCATTCTGCATCCCAGTAACCTGTTGAATATTTGTCACAAAATTAGACCTGTTGAAATGTTCATATTTATTCATATTCCATTTATTTTTTTCCAGATTTGGTTCAGAGAATTCCAGCCTTTTATCTATAGAGAGCCAGTGTGTTATGATCGCAAATGAATTTCCAGGACCTGGAATATTTCTTAGTACACATAATGCAATGCAAAGAAAATACTAATGAGGAGCAGGTGTGGGTCAACTTGTTGAGTACCTGCTCCCCACCTGGGAGGTCCTGGGTTCAGTCCCCAGTGCCTCCTAAAAACAAACAACAAAATGCAAAAAATTAAAAACCCAACTCAGGGGAGCCAATGTGGCTCAGTGGTTAGTGCAAGCTTCCCACACATGAGGTCTTGGGTTCAGTCCCTGGCTCTGGTACCTCAAAAAATTTAAAAGAAATTATTAATGAATAAATAAGTGAATTTTCATAATTTCTTTTCATAATAGCCTTCCATACCCAACATCATCTGAGAGTTATAATTTTGAACTTATCTGGCAAATCAACTGAAGATGAACATTATGTGTCCCACAGAATGAAGCAATGACTATTTTTATTATCTGTGTAATCAGGGTGTAACCCCCTGGAATATAGTTTTTATGTGGTTTGACTGTTTTAAAAGGATATGCAAAAATAGAGGTTATATTCATCTTGAGAAGAAGGAACTTGACAGGGCAGGAATTTGGGAAGAGAGGAAAATGCTACTTTCTTTTGGAACCTGTCTCAGAACCTAGTTGACCTCACCATTTCTTTCAATTTTTGAGCTCTGGTGAGTTCTCCAAACAATATATGTGAGCAGGCCACATTTACTTGCACTTTTATAAGTCCTGACTATATTCCAAAGACATATCTTCCATTTTATTGTATCCAATTTTTTTTCAAAATTCTCATTTACTATTTTTGACTATTTTGACTATTCATTTTTTTTAATCTGTTTCATTACTTTTCATTGTGTTGTACAAGATTCTAGGTCTTTTCTGTTTAATAATGTAAGCCATAAACATATGTGACTCTTAAGTTTAAATTAATTAAATTTAAATAACACTAAAAATTCAATGTTTTAATAGCACTAACCAAATTTCAAGTGCCCAATAACTATATGTGGCTAGTGGCTTCTGTAATGGAATTTGGAGATATAGAACACCATCTTCATTTCAGAAATAACTATTAAGAATGTTCATCTGAATCTTAGATATTTTTTCTGTTTTTTTCCATTTCTAAATTATTTATTTTTTGCTTCTCTATTAACTCCTATGTCTATACCCCAATAATGTTTAATTTTTTTAATTTTAACTTTTTAAGGTAGGTACTTATATCATTTAATCATCTTTTTAATTTACATAATTATTCTACACAATACAAGACCACTAATTATCTTGGGAATATTGGTTTAGATTTGTTAGTCTGGAAATTTTATGTAATGTATTCAACTATTATTATTATTTTTCACAATGTACTTTTTTTTTTCAAGGTTATTTAGAAGAGCTTTCCCCATTAATTTTCAGTTCATAGATTATATTTTCCATGTTTGTCATTATTTTCTGGTTTTATATCCTTTTGAATGGGGAATATTGGTTATTCCTTCAAATTTTTGAGGTTTTTCTCCATCCTATTATATGAAATATTTATATGGTGGGTCCATGAGCTCTTTAAAGGTAGATTTTCTCAGGGTGTAGTACTTTAATATATACTTTGCTGAATAATGGTTGAAATTATTCTAATTTCTTTTGAGAAAGTTGTAAGAATTTTTCTTGTCAAAAGAATAGATACAGGGAAGTGGATGTGGCTAAAGCAGTTGGGCACCTGCTTACCACATGGAAGGTCCAATGTTCAGTTCCTGATGCCTCCTAAAAAATATGAGCAAGACAGCAAGCTGGTGCAACAGGCTAGTGTGGGGATATGATGCAACAAGATGATGCAAAGAGGAGTTACAACAAGTAAACACAATGAGAGACACAACAAGCAGGGAGAAAGATGGCTCAAGTGATAAGGGCACTTACCTCCCACATGGGAGGTCCCAGGTTCAGTTTCTGGTGCCTCCTAAAAAGAAGATGAGCAGACACAGAAAACACACAACAAACAGACACAGAGAGCAGACAGCAAGTACAAACAATGAGGGGAGGAGAGAAATAAATAAATAAAAATAAATCTTAAAAAAATGAAAAGAATAGATACAAGCCTAAGAGATGATATATAAGTTATTGTTTTGCTAAATAAAGGTTAACAATAATGGGAGCTTAATATCTAATGAATTCTGCCAACTATACCAAAATGTTTTGCTAAGGAAGATGCAGAAACTCTAAATGCCATGCAAAGGCAGCTTTGTTCAATCAAATGAGTTTCAGGTTATATCAAATGATTATAACAACAGAGCAATCACAGAAAAGAAGAGTAGTTAATTAAAAGACATAGAAAAGAATGAAAGGATATACAACCACTAACCAAATTGGAGGAAAACACATCTGGTCTCTCATGTGGCTTGGAAGTTGAATCTGAAGCTGACACCAGAGTCCTGATTGGAAACAACACCTGGGTGAAGCATCCAGCACCCTTCCCACCCTCAGGGTAAAAATGACAACACCTGAGAGTGGAGCATTCTGCCCTAGGGTTACCCTGAGCAAAGCATTCTCCCCAGGGTGAGGCTTCAACTGGCAGCTTAGGGGCTATCCCTTTTAAGGGGTTATGAACTTCAGAACTCTAATGAATTTTGCAACTCATGAAGAATGACCTCATTAAAAGCAACTGAATCCATCTGGCCAGGGGTGGCCAGCCCTTTGCAGGAGAGATGCAGTGTCTTGAGGGGTCTTCTGTTCTATTCTATTCCTGGTACATTAAACAGGAACATGAGGGTTTTGATGTACATCAGCTTTAACTTAATCAGCTTTAACTTAATGTTACACAAACAGGATGTGCAAATACCATGTCTAGTAGCTTGTTCCTTTTAAAACTTTTGTTTTTAGTTACTAGGTGACAGGGTTGCCTGCATAGCAGTGTTACAACATTCAAAAGGACAAAGAGTAGGTTAATCATTCAGAATCCTGGGCGGGAACAGCAGAGGCTATTGATTGGAAAGCTTATGAATTCACAATTCTTATAATAATTTTCTTAGAGTACATCATTTGGTCCCAAGAACTGGGAATTTATATATACAAAAGAAAACAACAGACATGTTTTCCCAGTGTCATAAGTAAAGAAGAAAAGAAAAACAACTCTGACTTGTAAAATACTATCCTCACAACAGGTATCCACAAGTTCTTAGAAGGCCCTGTATTCACAACAGGTGCCCCTCCTACTTAAGATCAATCATCAGAAGGCACCATACTCACAACAGGTGCCTACAAGTTTTATTATTCTACACACCCATTTTGGAAAAATCTTACTCTAACATCAGTAATATTGGTAATAGATTTTAAGCAAAATTAATAACACCAAGTAAGCAAGCAACAGCTCAATATGATACAACACAATGCAATAGCAATATCTGTTAATGCCTTCTTCCAGGCCCAGCTCAAAGAGGAAAAACAATTACTAATAGGATCATGGGCTAAAGTTACAATATCTTCAATTTGATATGCCATGTGCTACAGGGCTTGGGCAACATTATAACAATTTTGGATGATTCTTATTTTCCATGGACTTAAGATTCCCAACCAGTAAGTCTGCATAAAACAGTACCATGTTAAAAATGACCTCATTTTCCCCCAGTTTGTATAGTTTGAGGCATAGACGACAACAAATTATTATTACTTCTCCTTTTGGGCTGTGGGGTGGCTGGCTCTTTAATGCATAATCACAATGCCTGCATTGGTCCTACTGTTAGCATCTTAACTGGAGCTGCAGCCACAGCCCACAGCACTGAATTTAAACTTAGTCTATTGTTGTAAATATCCCTTATCACCTTTTATCTGTTTCATTAAAAGGCCATTCTATTTTTTTTTAATCCAAACAATATCCTGGTCCATAGTCTAAGACTTCACGAGGTGACTGGTAAATAGTTTCTTGGTCACCATCATTTTGGACTAGCATTCCATATAGGGCATTTACATCTTTTAGGCAGCAAATAGTAGCTGGCTGGTTACAAGAGTCCTGTTGCAGAGTCTGCAGCATTGAAGGCATACTTTTCTCCTTCTGAGAACAGGAGGGGACTGATGTTGCAGTCACTAAAGTGAGCATGATGGACACTCATGGTGATGTCCATGAGCTGTTGGTGAGTAACAGACAGGTGGAAGTGCTGCCACAGGGTTCAATAGACATGATGTCCATTTTCCTGTGGAACCACTCTGCTGCTTCTTGGGTCTCCATGGTATGGATCTGGATCTTTGTGAGGGCATCTGACTCAACAGTCATGAGAGTGGTATTAGGGGAGTGGGCAGGGACATGATAGACAGTTACTTGCTGCTGCTGGCAGGCATTCCAGATGTCCTTCCACAGATCTCTGCCCCACAGAAGGCAGCCCACAAGAGTACCTTGTTCCTGTCTTGTTTTTAGTATCTGCAATCCACCCCTGGCTAGGGATGGCAGTCTCCAGAATGACTAGACACTATTGAGTTAAGCCTTTCACTTGCAACAGGGCATGGTATGCTGCACATAGTTGCTTTCTTAAGGGGATGTATTGTACTTTGGCCCCTTCCACAATTGTGACTAAGACCTGAGGGGTATTTGTTTAGTATGTTGCCTCTGCCAAAAATTCTACCCAAAGCCAATATTAGTACTAGCTACATCCAATTTATAGGGTAAGTTAAGGTCTCCCCCCCTTTTTACTGTTTAAGTTTGTGCCAGTGCCCTCTTTACTTCTTCAAAAGAAGCCCACTGGGGTTTTTTCCCTCATTTCCATGCACAACCTTTCCTGATTGACACATGCAATGGTTTTAATATCTGACCTAAATGAGTATTGAAGGGCCTTCAGTACCCCAACAACCCCAGAAAGTCCATTAATTGTTTTGGAGTTTGTGGTATGGGAAAACATTATACTTTAACAGCTTTTAAGAGTTTGACAGAGCAGCATGTACCTTGAAGCTTGTTCCAGTTGTTTGCCCATTGCAGGCTCTTAAGATACCATTGTCTCTAATGCTTCTTTTAATTCTGATAAAAGAATTACTGGTTAACATAATATCATCAATATAACAAAATAGGGTTACAGCCACAGGTTTCTTCCACACAGCCAGAGTCTTTGCCACCAGGCCAGGACAGATGGTTGGGTTATGCACACAGCCTTGGGGAAGTACTACAAAATCCACTGTTGGCCTTCCCACATGAAGATGAATGCAGGCTGGCTTGACTTGCCTAAAGAGATACTAAAGAAAGCCTTAGCAAGTTCTAAAACAAAGTGATAATAACATAATTGAATATTAATTTCTTGCAACAAACTAGCAATATTTGGGGCTGCTGCATACAACAATGGTGCTACTTTATGATAATCTCTTATATACCACCCCTGGAAGTCCTCAATGGCCACTCTCTTTCTGCAGCCATAGAGCTGCTTCTTAAGTGGAGGTGGGGCAAATCAGATGAACATAATCCAAAGCATCCACCTCTTGATTTCTATGCAGAGAGGTTGTTTCAATGACACACTATTTTTTAAAATAAATTAAAACCATGATTAACAACATTATACTTTAATATTATGCTGAAATATTGTTAAATTTCCAGGAATCTTGTACAGTCTGTAAGTGTTCATATGAATGTTTTACTCATACAGTTTTAATTAACAGAGAGTTAAATAAACCTTTTTAATTTTATAACACTTTCAAACAGTTTCCATTCAACTTATAATAAATCAACTCAATTATTTTATTACTCCACTTTTTTCAAGATGAAAGAACAAATCTTTTGCAATAATTTGAAATAAAAAGATCCTTTTCAGGATTTGACTTAGAGAAAGCAAAATGTTAAAAGCTAACAGGTTTGAACATTATCTTCTTTTAAAAGTGAGAAAATTTTTTTCTTAAACAACCAAGGAAATGATAAGGTTAACGTACAAGAAGCTATTTTAATAAAACAGACTTTTTGCTTTGTTTATCAATTATTCAGGAGAAAAACTCTTTTTAAACTTTTGCTAAAACAAACTAATGACTAAAGGAGCTTTGTTACATTAACAGAGAAAGAAAAATATTTTAGTTCTGCATCAGTATACTATTTGACACTAAAACTTTTAAAACTTTATGGATAGTTTATGGATAGGTTACTCAACTTTAACCACAGAAATTCCTTTTCCACAAACATTCTGCACTTTCTGTATTCATTCACATTTTGTCCCACATTTTATTCTTTCTTCATAACCAGACATTTTATCTTGGGACAAAATTACTTTCTTTTTCCTTAATAATAAAAACACATTCTATACACCCTAATACATAAGTTACCAAAATGATTTTGGAAACTGTTTCAAAGCAAACTTCTTACAACATACAATTACCATGATTACAATAATTAACATATTTCATTTTAGCAATACAGGAAAAAAATGAATATTTCCATTATTTTATGAAAACTTGAGATTCCCAATGGAATCAAGATGATTTTTTCCTTACCACCATTTTAATATGCAGATTGAGGTGGCCTCTGACAGGTTTTCCTGTTATGAAGTTACTTTTTATTATTATCATTAATTCAGTTTCTGTTTAATAATGACTTCCTGTAATTAGCCATTTAAATATTTAAGTTTAAACAATGCTTCTATAAACTTCTTATAACTATTCATAACCACATAGAGTATAATTACTTCATCTCAGGACAAATTCTGCCTTCACAGAACACATTCCCTTATTTAATGCTACAGAATACCTTCTACAACCTGCTATATGCATTCAAGTTTTGTCCTACATACTTCCATTCTGATTTTATGAAAACCAGCCATCATATCTTAAGATGAAACACACTTCCTTGAAAAAACATCAAATTTTAGTCAGCACTCCCACAAACCTTTTATTTCTTTCTATATCCACTTAAGTTTCACAGTCCTTATCCCATTCTATGAAGAAAAATATCCATTTCCATCTAGGCAAAAACAATTTTTTTAAAAAAAGAGGTTTGTAGCCATTTCATTAGTCAAAACTTACAATTTTCATCATTTCATATATAATGCTAATTTATCTTATTAGCATCCATACTTATTTATTAATATAAGTGCTTATTGAATTCTTTGGCCATTTGAATAGAGCTCTTTTAAGAATTTTCATTTATCAATTTAATATTACCATCTGGATGTATCAAAATATACACTGACACTGAGCAGACAAACACAAAAAGAGTCAAGACACAATAACCAAAACATAAAGCTCATCAGTTTGACTCATAATTTTTATTCCTTTGGCATGGCTGTCTCCAAGTCCTCCATCATTACACATCTTTGATTTTACTGCTTTTAAGATTTCCTCTGGAATCCATGTTGCCTGTAATATGCAAGCTTGCTCTTGGAAACACTTTTATTAGTAACCAGCAACCAGTTAGGAATGTTTGAGCAGTATAAATGCAGTTAAGCTCTAATTTAGCAGTTTATTCAGACAGACATTTAACACATATTTTGGATTACAACTCTTTAAGAGTACACTTTGGCTCAAAGTTCAGGAGTAAGCTTTGATTCAAAACTGAAAGTTCCTTTTAACACCTTGATAAAAATTCTGACCAAAATATAAAGTGACTAAAACTTAAAACATTATCAAAGTAACATCCCATTCAAACTTTTCTACAGTTTACACATGCATTACAGGCCTTCAATTTTGTGATTTATTTTCACTCACAGGCTTACAAAAGCTGATAGCATTTTTCTTTTCTCTTACTTTCATAGAGTTGCCCAGTTTAAAAGTTACTAAACTTTGACAGCACTATTTTATCAATTTGGCTATCCAGACCCGATTAGAATTAGCACAGAAACAAAACAGAAAACATTAATGATGCTAAGTTTTCCAGCTCCTCCGGCATTTTAATTCTATCAGCCCACAGCCACATCATCACTGCTCTCTCCATTACCTGAGAGCACAAGAAAAGAGGCATTCTGATCATGTAGTTATACTGGAATCCTGCTGACTATGCCAAAATGTTTTGCTAAGGAAGAGGTAGAAACTCTAAATGCTATGCAAAGGCAGTTTTGTTCAATCAAATGAGTTTCAGTTTATATCAAATGATTATAACAATTGAGCAATCACAGAAAAGAAGAATAGTCAATTAAAAGACATAGAAAAGAATGAAAATATATAAAGCTACTCACCAAAGTGGGGAAAAATACAATATCTGGTCTCTCACGAGGCTGGGAAGTCCTGAGTCAGTAGCCCATACCAGAGTCCTGATTGGAAACAACATCTGGGGGAAGCATCCAGCATCCTTCCCATGCTCAGGATAAAAACAACAACACCTGAAAGTGAAGGGTTCTGTCCTAGGGTTACCCTGAGTGAAGCATTGTAAACAGGGTGAGACTTCAACTGGCAGTTTAGGGGCTATCCCTTTTAAGGGGTTATGAACTTCAGAACTTTGATGAATTTTGCAACTCATGAGGAATGACCTCATCAAAAGCAACTGAATCCATCCTGTGAGGGGTGGCCAGCCCTCTGCAGGAGAGATTCAGTGTCTTGAGGGGTCTTCTGTTCTATTCTATTCATGGTACATTAAACAGGAACATGAGGGCTTTGATATACATCAGCTTTAACTTAATATTATACAAACAGGATATGCAAATACCATATCTAGTAGCTTGTTCCTTTAAAAATTTTTATTTTTAGTTAATAGGTGACAGAGTTACCTGCATAGCAGTGTTACAACATTCCAAAGGACAAAGGGCAGATTAATCATTCACAATCCTAGGCTAGAACAACAGAGACTATTGATTGGAAAGCTTATGAATTCACAATTCTTACAATAATTTTTTAATAGTACAGCAGTTACTTAGGCCTCAGTTCCTCATTCTAAGCAAACCAAAGCTTAACTAAGTTCCTATCTTAAGAGCACTTATCTGTAAGTGCTCCTATTCCCAAACCTGAATCCTGAGACCAGCCAGTCATAACTCAACAGCTCCCTTTTTCTTCTGTAGCTTAGTTCCTCTAAGTCAAGGCTACACAAAGTAAGGAAAACTATCCTGAGTCAATCAGTAAGATTATTTTCTTTAAGACTCTGTTTTCCTATTTATAGGAGCTCTTTTGCTCTCACACTTCTAAGCCCCCTTCCATTTTAGGGATTATATGTTGCACAGTTCATGAATTGCCTAAAAAAGTTATGAGATCCATAAAATTAATTTAATTTGGATTTTTTTTCACAGTTTTTGCTATGAGGAGACAATCCAAAGGTAACTGCTAATGACTCTGGAGACAAGAAGAAAGACAGACAAAAGTGCCTGCTGAACCCATTGTGTTTTCTTTTCTCCCCACCATCTCCAAGGTCCATGGATGAGTCCCTTTCAGATCTGAGGTCCACTATTTTTGGTTTTGAGCTTTCTGATCTCACTATCTGTCAGTCCAAAGGTTAGTGGATTAATCTTATTGGTGAGAAAGTTCAAATTTTTAGCCTAAGGCCCTAGCCTTCTGGTACAGAACAGTTTCATTTCTGCTGCTGTTGGTTTCTTTGTCTTGTGAACAAGGTAAGAAGTGAAATGATAAAGATGGGATTCTCCTGTTTATCTAAAAGTTTGTTTCTCTATATTCTGGCACTCTGGCATATTATATGTCCAAAATTTATGGGACTGGAAGCTGTATCAATCTGACAAAATGGCAAAATCTCACCAAAGACAACCTAGAATTTCCATGTCCATTTTGGGAAATACCCAATTAGAAAAAATTACTTGTCACTCTAGAAAAGGAGCTCCCAAACTAAACAGATTAATGGAGTGCCTACTTTAATTAGTACTCAGAATTTACTAAGATAACGCAAGACTCAAAAATAGTTTCATTAAAGGACTCTGCAAAAGACAGATGAGAAATTGTAGGCTCATGGGATTCCTATGTTTTCTTTATTTCTATCTTTTTGTGTCTGACAAATAGCTAAATTATTTTTAATTGAAGCTATAAGCTCTCTATTTGTGTCTGTCTGTATGTTTGATGTATGACATTTTCCTATCTCTGAATGGTATTACCAAAGTAACTTATGAAATCCCTTTAAAGAGCTCTGTTCAAGTTGGATGAAGGATTTAAGCACTTATGTATAAATCAATACTCCTAGAGTTCCAGATATTAAGGAAAATAATCTTCTAATATTTCCAGTGGAAACAGAGAATGCATAGAAGTAAATCCAAATTTTTGAAAAAAATTAAAGTTCACATAATTGAGGTAAACCCTCAGCAAAGAGGACTGAATATTATTAACTAAATAAAAATAGCTATGTCTTTGAGTTATCAATATTAAGTAAAACATAAGCTTAACATTTTATACTAGTTTGGCGTTTTCTTCCTAAATTTATACAGTCTTCTAATTAAATAATATAGCAATATACTGGATAAGATGATCAAAGGTGTAAATTGAGTTTTGAAGGATGTTGTGTTGAAGACAGTTTACAAGAAACTTCTTGATAAATATGTAGGTTATGAAGGATGTGTTTTGTTAAGGGAATGGAAAATAGTTTTGTCTTAAATTAAACTGGCAGGCTGTTACAGAATGAGAAACAGGAATATATTGAAAAGAAGTAGAAAGTTGTGGGTTTTCAAAAAAGGGATTTTAGCTGTCAAGGTCAAGAGTTGTTAAGATTTGATAGTTTTATATGATTTTTAAGAGTTTTCTTAGACAGTATCTTCATGCTAAACTAGTATTTTTTTTTCCTCTTGTCCTTGGATTAGCCATCTGCTCTTAATAAGAATTATTAAAAGGTTTTTCTAAAACATTTGAGTATAGAGAAGTCACATCTGAGTCCAATTCTGTCACACTTGGGAGACAAATTCCAAAGTAGGATCCACTGGCAAACCACCAAATTCCAGAGTTATCTGCCATGGCCATAGGACCTGGGCATCTCCAGAGCCTTCAGGAGACCCACTATTTGGGGTAGTATCTACTTTGGCAGTCTATGAGATCCTGCTGAGAAGTGCATAAGTGTTTCCTTTCTGATGACCCCCCCAACACACTTTGAAGTCTCTTAGCCATAAAAACTCATTTGTCTTTACCTTTTCCCCTTTTTATTCAAGGTCTTTTTCCAGTTGCATTGCCAGCCATTGCTTGGTAAAAATCCCTTAGTGCCAGGGAGGTTTATCCTCAGGAGTCATGTCCCATGCTGGGAGGTAGGTAATGAATTTATATGCTGAGTTTGACTTAGAGAGAGGCCACATTTGAGCAACAAGGAGGCTCCCAGTAGGTTACTCTTAGTCACCCTACAACACTAGATTAGGTTTCAATTTCTAGAGCAAAGGCTATTAAGCATAGTCATCAATATCAAGGGTCCATCAATGGACCATCTTTCTTCACTAGTCATTGCCCCTCAACCCGGGGGATTGTTGCTGTTCCATTTGACAATGTGGCAGAGCTCCCCAGGATGGGAATTCAATATTCTTTCAGTTGTGTGAATCTCTACCCACTGTGGCAATGCCCCATGAGAATTTGACCACATTTATATACCTTATATGTATGCCCAGGTGAACTTCCTCCTATGTATACCCCATCACTGACACCCCACACCAATGATCCTCCCCTGCTACAGTTGTAACTCTTCTGTGATCCAAAACCTCTTAAAAAATGAAGCCAAGAGTAGAACCAAACACAATTAATAGGAAAATGAAATAATGATAATTTTAAACATAAGAAATAAAATGCATAATAATTTAGAAAAAAACTAAAATAAAGTAAAAAAAGAAATTGGGATATTAAATAGTGAAAAATATTTTTTAAAAATGAAAGAGATAAAAAAGTTAAAAATTTTTTTGATGTTTTGCCTTTCATCACTGTAATATCTGTTGTCCTGTATGTACCATGATATTGTCTACCATTTCTACCCCAGTCTTACTTTTCTTCATTTTTGTCTTCAAAGAAGATTTAGGTTATAGTAAAGTCACATACATAGAGGACTCCCATATACCCAACATCCTCCCCCTTTCCTCCCTTCCCAAATTAATAACGTTTTTTACATGTGGATGGTACATTTGTTACAACTGATGTACAAATATTGAAACATAGCTACTAACTATGGTCAATGGTTTAAATTTTGATTTACATTTTAAACCCTACACATTAATAAATTTTTTATGTATTTTAACATGGCCTGTATCCATCATTGCAAGATTGTGGAGAACGCTTCCATTGCTCTCTAAAGACCCCCTCTTCCATTTTTTTCTATTCCTTCTTCTTCTTCCCCTCAGGGCCTTCAGCTACCTCCAGGCTTCACTCCTTGAAAGAAATATTCATAGATACTTACAACAATGCTGAGGGCTTGACACATTAGTCTGTCCTCCCCTATTAGGAAACGCCCATGTTCTCAAGAGACAACCTCTTCCATGTTTGAGAACATTTCAGTCCTGCCGAGGGTGGGAGTCCAACTCCTCCCCACTCATTATGTGAGTCTCCACTCACTGATACAACACACTATGACAAAATGGTCACTTGCACATTCTCTAGAAGAATGCCCCAGGTATGCCCTGTCCCAAATGCCCCCCATACAACACCCTAAACCAGTAACTCTTCCTTGTCATATTGCCAAAAGAGCTTTCTCAACATTGTAGCTCCACCCACATACCTGCCAATCCGCAGTGTTCACCTGTTTCTTCCTCCAACACTCCCCTCAGTTCCATGGACCATCCAACACATCTTCCCAGCCCTACCCCCTTCAAGCTTGCACTGCCCAACCCAATAGTATCACTACACCCCTGTCTTGTTCCTTCTCTGTACAACTACTCACTTCCACCTTATCATATTTTGGCCATATGGGGGTTGGTTCACAACCTTCTTCTCCCTTTCTATTTTCTGTGAACTTATTTTCCAGACTCTAGCCCCCTGAGTCTGCTTGATTTGCTTAATTCGTATCAAAGAAGATATGTAATATCTGTCCTTCAATGCATGGCTTCCTTCACTCAACATAAGAGCCTCAAGATTCATCCATGTTATCCCATGTGTTAGTACTGTATTCCTTCTTACAGCTGAGTAACATTCCATTGTATGTATATACCACATTTTGTTTATCCATTCATCAGTTGATGGGCATTTGGGTTGATTCCAACTTTTGGCAATAGTAAATAATGCCACTGTGAACATAGGTGTGGATATGTTTTCGTGTCCTTGCTTTCAGTTCTTCTGGGTATATACCCAGCAGTGGAATTGCTGGATCATATGACAGAACTATAGTTAGTTTTTTGAGGAACTGCCAAACTGTCCTCCACAGTGGCTGGACCATTCTACATTCCCACCATCAATGGATGAGGGTTCCAATTCGTCCATATCCTCTACAATACTTGTAGTCCTCTGTTGTTGTTTTTTTTAATGGTTGACAGTCTAATGGGTGTAAGATGGTACCTCATTATAGTTTTGATTTGCATTTACCTAATAGCTAGTGATGTTGAGCATCTTTTCATGGGCTTTTTAGCTATTTGTATTTCTTCTTTGGAGAAGTGTCTGTTCAAATCACTTGCCCGTTTTTAAAATGGGTTGCTTGTCTTCTTATTTTTGAGATATAGGAGTTCTTTATATATGCTGGATATTAGGCTCCTGTCAGATATATGGCTACCAAATATTTTCTCCATTGGGTAGGCTGTCTTTTCACTTTCTTGACAAACTCCCTTGAGGTGCAAAAGGTTTTAATTTTAAGGAGATCCCATTTATCTATTTTTTCTTTCACTACTCATGCTTTTGGTGTGAAGTTCATGAAGCCATTTCTTATTACAAGGTCCTGTAGATGCTTCCCTACATTATCTTCCAAGGTCTTTATGGTCTTGCCTCTTATATTTTGTTCTTTGATACATCTTGAGTTGATTTTTGCATAAGGTGTGAGATGGTGTTCTCCTCTGTATTAGTCACCCAAAGGGGTGCTGATGCAAAATACCAGAAATCAGTTGGTTTTTATAAAGGGTATTTATTTGGGATAGAAGCTTACAGTTACCAGGCCATAAATCATAAATTACTTCATTCACCAAAGTCTGTTGCCACGTGTTGGAGCAAGACAACTGCCAACATTTGCCAGGGTTCACACTTCTTGGGTTCATCTCATGCCGGGGCTCTATTTCTCTCTGGGCTCAGCTCCTCTGGTTCCTCCAGAAGGTCAGCTGTAGACCATGAAGCTCTCTAGGCTTTGCCACTCTCCACAAAGCCACCTGTGAACTCTCAGGTGAATGGCCCAGGGCCTTCTCTCCTTCCTCATCATAATTCCAACATCAAAATTACTACAACTCTGTCTGTTACCATGTCATTTATCTTTGAGACACCACCCACCACAGGATGGAGCTCAATGCCCTACTGATGTGGCCTAGTCAACACCCTAATCATAACTTAATCATGCCTAGATTAACAGACCAGTTTACAAGCATAATCCAATATCTATTTTTGGAATTCATAACTATATCAAAGTGCCAAACTGCTACACCCAGTCATTCTTTTGGATATGGATGTGCAGTTCTCAAAGCACCATTTGTTGAAGAGGCCATTGGGCTTCATGGCCTTATCAAATATCAGATGACTGTACTATGTGAGGATCTATATCAGAACTCTCAATTCAGTTCCATTGGTTGGTCTATCCTTGTGCCAATACCATGCAGTTTTGACCATTGTAGCTTTTTAGTATATTTTAAAGACAGGTAGTGTGATTCCTCCAATTTCATTTTTCTTTTTCAATATGTTTTTGGCTATTTGGGGCCTCTTGCCATTCCAAATAAATTTATTAGTTTTTCCAATTCAGTAAAAACTGCTGTGTTGATTTGTATTGGGATTGCATTAAATCTGTAGATTTGTTTGGGTAGGACAGGTATCTAAATGATGTTTAGTCTCCCTATCCATGAACAGGGAATCTTCTTCCATTTATTTAAGTCTTCTTTGATTTCCTTTAGCAGTGTTGTTTAGTTTTCTGTGTATATGTCATTTACATCTTTAATTATATTTATTCCTTGGTATTTGATATTTTTAGTTACTATTGTAAATTGTATTTTTTTCTTTATTTCCTCCTCAACTTGCTCATTATATGTATACAGTAATTGCTACTGATTTTTGAGCATTGATCTTATAACCTGTGACTTTTCTGAACTCATATAACTTCTAGAAGCTTTGTTGTATATTTCTCAGGGCTTTCTATGAATAGGATCAGGTCATCTGCAAATACAGAAATTAGACTTCTTTTTTTCCTATTTGGATGCCTTTTCTGTCTTTTTCTTGCCTCATTACTCAAGCAAGTACTTCTAACACAATGTTAAATAAGAGCAGTGGGAGGCAAGATGGCATCAGTTTAGGAGAACACTCACTAGCTCACTCTCAGAGGATGGCTGATTGGGGACAGGATCCTGCCTGAGTGGTCTGTGCTGGGGGCTCACAGAGCAAGAACCTTGGGACATCAATCTGGAGGGAGATGGATGGTGAGGTGGATTGCTTAGGAAAGAATCATGAGTTTTTCTCCTGGATATGGTAGTTAATACAGATGGCTGAACTACACCCTCATGGGAAAAGGCTGGGATGAGCCATGACTCCCGCCAGCAACCCAGTGAGAGGGAGCATTCTCCAAGAGTGGGAGGGCTCTGGAGGAGGATCTAGAGGGGTTTCCTTTCAGTGGATTTGGCTGCCTGGAACTCCTTGCAGCTTTGGGGGACAAAATAGCTGGCTTGAAGCAGCACCAGGATGAGGAAAGTGGCAAATCTCCTGAGGAAGGTTGATTTACCAGCTTCCCAGGGATAAACCCCAACTCCTGCTGGCAACCCAGTGAGAGGGAGCATTATCCAAGAGTGGGAGGATTCTAACAGAAGGTGGAGAGGGGTTTCCTTTCTGTGGGTTTTGTTGCCTGGACCCCCTCACAGCTTTGGGGAGCAAATAAGCTGACTTGAAGTGGCACCAGGCTGAGGAGAAAGGCAAATCTGCTGAGGAAGCCTGATTTACCTAGCAGCCCAGTGATACTGAGGCTTGGCTCTGGAGGGGGCAGAATCAGCCAATTTTACCATTCTGCGCTGACAAGCATCAGAGCTTCAGCTCCCCTGCAGAGGCCAGGAAGTGGGAAGTGCTTGATTAGTTCCCCTGATCCTATTTAGGGTCCCCTCTGTGAAGGGGGTGGTCTAGAAGAGGCCTTCTTTAGGGTCCCTTATTTCTCAAAATAATAATAATAAGTTACTGTAAAAAAATGAATTTTTTTTAACTTGGCTTAATTGCTGAAATCTGCCTCAAAACCTGCAGATAGAACCTTGCAGCGTAATTGATTGATGAACACAAGCAGGCTGAGAGGCTCCACAAGGGCCCAAGAAGGAACACTGTTCTTTCTTAGCTTTGTTTGACTGCTTGCTTCTGTGGTTGTTCAGTTTTTCTTTGTTTGATGTCTCTTGCTTTTCTTTCTTCTTTCCTCCCCCACTTTTTTCTTTCTTTTATTTTTTCTTTTTAATTAAGTGCTGCTAGCTTGTCTCTTCTTTGCTGAGCTTCTTTTTCCATGATTTCCCATTCTCTGTCTATATTGATTTTCTCTCCCAATGCTATCGCTTTTCCTTCCTTCATATTTTACCTTCTGCTTTCTGTTGTGGTTCTTACATACCACCTTTTTCATTAGCCCACAACTTCAAGGGTGTCAATTTCTAATCTATCTATTCTGTTTTCTTCATTATCAATTATTATTAACTTTTTCCTTTCAGCCCTTTTTTACTCTTTCTCTCTCTCCTCATCATTCTGGTCTTCTAAATCACTATATATATTTTCCTCTATTTGGTTTCCCAGTCCATTGTAGATAATCCACTTTTTTTCCTATTGCTCTACACTGCCTACATGAATTAAATCTTTAAATATTCATTTCACTAAGTCTTATTTGGCCCCTCTTCTAACTTTTATCAATATTACTATTATCCTTTTTCCTTTCTCACATCTTTTGATTCCTCTGGCCCTAATCTTTTGCCTTAAAGGGAACATAGAAAGAAGCAAGGAAATAAAATAAGAAGACCAGTGTTCCAAAGAGAAAACTTAACATGCACAGAGAACCATCAGCTGAATAAAACTCCAGAGCAGAGAGAGAAGCTAATCAACTGAATAAACCCATCAAGATAAAATATGAATAGACGGCAAAATAAAGTAGAAAACACACTGAGAAAGAGGATGACATGGATGAGTCCAATGAACAAATTAAAAACCAGGAAGAGATGCAGAACATTGAAAAACTAATCAAAGCCATCCAAACAAATATCATGGACCAACTTAATGAAGTGAAGGAAGAGATTAAGGATATTAAGAAGACACTGAGATAACATACTGAAGAAATTTAAACATACATAAAAATATAACAGATATGATGGTGATCAATGGCACAACCCAAGAAATCAAAAAGATGCTGGATTCACATAACAGCAGATTTGAACAGGCAGAAGAAAGAATTAGTGATGTGGAAGACAATACATCTGAAATCAAACAGATAGTAGAACAAATAGATAAAACAATAGAAAAAGTCCAGCAGGGACTTAGGGATTTAACCAAAAACACAAAACCAGAAACACACATGTTATAGGCATCCCAGAAGTAGAAGAGAATGGAAAGGGAACAGAAGGAATGTTGAAGGAGATAATGGCTGAAAACTTCCCAACCCTATTGATAGAGATGGATGCACATGTCCAGGAAGCACAGTGCATGCCAAACAGTATAAATCCCAACAGGCCAACACCAAAACATATACTTGTCAAAATGTCCAACACTCAAGACAAAGAGAAAATACTCAAGGCAGCAAGAGAAAAGAGAACCATCACATACAAGGGAAGCACAATAATATTAAGTGCTGATTTCTCATCTGAAACCATGGAGGCAGGAAGACACTGGTATGACATAGTCAAAGTACAAAAAGAAAAAAACTTCCAGCCATGAATTTTCTGTCCAGCAAAACTGGCATTCAAAAATGTTGGAGAGTTCAAAATATTCACAGATAAACAGAAATTAAGAGAATATGCCAATAAGAAACCTGCACTTCAAGAAATACTAAAGGAAGTTCAAAAAGTTGAAAGGAAAAAACAGGGGAGACAGAGAGTTGTAGGAGAGTGTAAGAACAACTAAAAAGACAAAAAGAGAAATAAAAACAATACATGACATACAGTAACCCAAAGAAAATATGGCTGATGTAAGAAATTCATTGTGAGTAATAACACTGAATGTTAATGGATTAAACTCACCAGTCAAGGGATGCAGATTGGCAGAATGGTTAAGGAAATATGATCCATCTATATGCTGTCTACAAGAAACCCACCTTTGACCCAGGGATTCAAGTAGGCTGAAAATGAATGGCTGGAAAATAATTTTACAAGTAACAATAGCCAAAAAAGGGCAGGAGTAGCTATCCGAATATCAGACAAAATAGACTTTAAATGGAAAACCATTGGAAGAGACAAAGATGGACACTATATATTAGTAAAAGGGATAATCTCTTAAGAAGAGAGAACAATCATAAACCTTTATGCACCTAATCAGCGTGCCTCAAAATACATGAGGCAAACTCTGGAAAAGCAAGATGGAGAAATAAATGCCTCTAAAATTAGAGTGGGGTGCTTTATTGAGCATTATCATCATTAGAGAGAACATCTAGACAGAGAATAAATAAAGAAACAAAGACTCTGAATAATTTATTAGAGGACCTGGACCTAAAAGACATATGCAGAACACTACACCCAAATACAGCAGGATTTACCTTCTTCTTGAGTGCACATGGATCATACTCCAAGATAGACCACATGTTTGGCCACAGAACAACTCTCAATGAATTTAGAAAGATTGAGATTATACAAAATAATTTCTCCAACCAAAATGGAATGAAATTGGAAATCACTAAGGGCCAGAGAAACAGATTAGGCACAAAGATTTGGAAGTTAAAAACAAACTCTTAGACAAACAGTGGGTCAAGGCAGAAATCTCAAAAGAAATCAGTAACTACATTGACTCTAATGAAAATGACAACACAACATATCAAAAACCTAAGGGATGCAGCCAAAGCTGTACTGAGAGGGAAGTTCATAGCCCTAAATACATATATTTAAAAAGAATAAAGAGCTAAAATTGAAACCCTAATTGCACACCTGTAGCAGTTGGAAAAACAACAACAAACTAAACCTAAAGGAAGTAAAAAGAAGGAAATAACAAAGATTAGAGCAGAACTTAATGAAATAGGCAATAAGATAGCACTAGAAAAAATAAACCAAACCCAAAGCTGGTTCTTCAAGAAGATCAATAAAATTGACAAACCCTTAGCCAGACTAACAAAGAAAAAGAGAGAACAGATACAAATACACAAAATAAGGAATGGTCAAGGGGATATCACTACTGACCCCACAGAAATAGAGAATATCATAAGAGGATACTTTGAAAAATTATATGCCAACAAAAATGATAATTTAGAGGAAATGGACAAATTTCTAGACACTCACAAACAGCCTACATTGATGAAAGAAGAAATTAATGAACTCAACAGTCCAATTACAAGTAAAGATATAGACTCAGTCATCAAAAACCTCCCAACAAAGAAAGGTCCAGGACCAGATGGCTTCACAGCTGAATTCTACTAAACATTCTGGAAAGAACTAACAGCAAACCTGATTAAGCTCTTCCAAAAAATAGAAGTAGAAAGAATATTGCCTAATTCATTCTATGATGCCAACAATACCCTAACACCAAAGCCAAACAAAGATGCCACAAGAAAGGAAAATTACAGACCAATTTCTCTAATGAACCTAGATGCTAAAATCCTCAACAAAATACTTGCTAATTGCATTTAACAACATACCAAAAGAATTATACACCATGACCAAGTGGGTTTCATCCTGGGTATGTAAGGATGATTCAATATAAGAAAATCAATCAATGTACTACACCATATAAACAGATTGAAAGAGAAAAATCACATGATCATCTCCATAGATGCAGAAAAAGCATTTGACAAAACAGTATCCTTTCCTGATAACAGCCCTGCAAAAGATAGGAATAGAAGGAAACTTTCTGAATATGATAAAGGGTATATATGAAAAACCCAAAGCTACCATCATCTTCAATGGTGAAATCCTAAAAGCCTTCCCTCTGAGATTGGGAACAAGACAAGGATGCCCACTATCACCACTCTGAGCTAACATTGTCTTAGATGTACTTGCTTGAGCACTGAGGCAGAAAAAGATATAAACAGCATCCATATTGGAAAAGAAGAAGTGAAAATTTCATTATTTGCAAACAACATGATCCTATACATAGAAAGCCCTGAGAAATCTACAACAAAGCTTCTAGAACTTATAAAGGAGTTCAGTAATGTTACAGGCTATAAGTTCAATGCTCAAAAATCAGTAGCATATCTGTACACCAATAACAAGTAATCTGAGGAGGAATTTTTTTTTAAATACCACTTATAATAGTAACTAAAAGAATCAAATACCTAGGAATAAATTTAACTAAAGATGCAAAGGACTTATATACAGAAAACTATACCACACTGTTAAAGGAAATCAAAGAAAACTTAAATAAATGGAAGAATATTCCCTGTTCATGGGTAGGAAGACTAAACATCATCAAGATGTCTATCCTACCCAAACTAATCTACAGATTTAATGCAATCCCAATAAAGATCAACACTGTATTTTTTAAGGAACTGGAAACACTAACTATAAAATATATTTGGAAAGGTAAGAGGCCCAAATCACCAAAAACATATTGAAAAAGAAAAATGAAGTTGGAGGTAAAACACTACCTGACTTTAAAACATACTACAAAGCTACAGTGGTAAAAAATGCATGGTATTGGCAGAAGGATAGACATACTGACCAATGGAACCAAATTGGGAGTTCTGATATAGATCCTCGCATATACAATCATCTGATATTTGATAAGGCCACCAAGCCAACTCAGTTTGGAGAGAAATGCCTCTTCAACAAGTGGTGCATGGAGAACTGGATATCCATACCCAAAAGAATGAGAGAGGAACACCATCTCGCACCTTATAGAAAAATCAAATCAAGATGGATCAAAGATCTAAATATAAGAGCCAAAACCATAAAGACCTTGGAAGATAATGTAGGGAATCATCTAGGGGGCCTTGTAATAGGAAATGGTTTCATGAACTTCACACTCAAAACAAGAGCATCAAAAGAAAAAATAGATAAATGGGAACTCTTCAAAATTAAAAAGTTCTGCAACTCAAAGGACATTATCAAGAAAATAAAAAGGCAGCCTACCCAATGGGAAAAAATATTTGGCAACCATATATCTGATAGGGGCCTAATAGCCTGCATATAAAAAGAAATCCTACACCTTGAAAATAAAAAGACAAACAATCCATTTAAAAAAATGGGCAAGCAACCTGAAAAGACACTTCTCCAAGGAATAAATACAAATGAGTAAAAAGTACATGAAAAAAATGCTCAACATAGCTGGCTATTAGGGAAATGCAAATCAAAACTAAAATAATATACCATCTTACACCCATTAGAATGGTGGCTATTAAAAAAAACAGCAGACTATAAGTGTTGGAGTGGATGTGGATGAACGGGAACCCTCTTCCACTGCTTGTGGGAGTGTGGAATGGTCAAGCCACTTTGGAGGGCAGTTTGGCAGTTCCTCAGAAAAATATCAATAGATCTTCCATATCATCTAGCGATTCCACTGCTGGGTATATACCCAGGAAAATTGAAAGCAAAGACACAAACAGATATATGCACACCAATGTTCATAGAGGCATTGTTCACTATTGCCAAAAGTTGGAATCAACCCCAGTGCCTATCAACAGATGAATGGTTAAACAAAATGTGGTACATACATATGATGGAATATTACTCAGCTGTAAGAAGGAATAAAGTACTAACACATGGAATAACATGGATGAATCTTGAAGACATTATGTTGAGTGAATCATGCCAGGATGAACATTACATGACTTCACTGATTTGAATTGAGGTAAGTGAGCAGTCTCCAAGAACCATTGTCTGAAAGATAGGTTAACAAGAGAGAGAAAGAGGAGAGAAGGTTGTGAGCCATCACTCATATGGACATAATCTGTGGTAAGGTGATAAAGTATATTTGCATATTGAAGGATAGGACAGGTGGGTAGTGATATTACTTGGGCTTGGTGGGCAGGGTCGACAAGTGTGTAGATTAGGAAGGGTGGGTTAGAATACCCAGGATACTGGGGGGAGAGATAGGAGAGGGACAAGGTGAACACGGAATTTGTGGGTATGAGGTTGAAAGTGCAGGGGTGGGAATGCTCTTATGGCAATATGACAAGGGAGTGTCACTGGTTTAGGGTGTTGATTGGGGAGTATTCATGATGGGGTGCATCTGGAGCAGGCTTCTGGAGAGTGTGTGAGTGTTCATCCTGTCATAATATGTTGTGTTGATGAGTGGAGACCCAAACGGTGAGTGGGAAGGAGATGGATCCCCATCTTTGGGAGGACCAATTCACTCAGAAACAGACAAGTGGATGTCTCTTATGAGCAAGGGTGGATTCTAATAGGGGAGGACAATCAGCGTGTCAAGACCTCTTGTTGCATGTATCTATGAATCTTGTCATCCAATAAGTCAAGGCGGGGTTGTCATGTGCCCCAGGGGGATGGGGAGGGAGAAACAGAATTGATCAAATGGGGTATTTAGTGGTCAGGGAAAATGTTTTTAATTACCTTACAGTGATGGACACAGGGCATGGTAAACGTCATAAAAAATTATTAAATTTTACCATCTAAAATGTAAACTATACTGTAAACCATTGACAATATTTGGTAGCTATGTTTCACTATCTGTATAACAGTTATAACAATGCTACCATCCACATACAAAAAGGTTTTAATATGGGGTGAGGAAAGGGGGGGAGGTTGGGTATATGAGAGTCTCTAGTATTCTGTGTGTGACTTTGCTGTGACCTAAAACTTTTTGAAAATTAAATGAAAATTTGGGAGACACTGGGGAGTGAGAGGGGGAAGGTGCCACATTATCAGACTGGACACCTGATAATGCAGTGATTAAAAGAAAAATGTCAAAAAAAAAGTTTTTTAAAATGTTTTTCTTTTTTCCCATTTTTTGAATATACCAATCCTTTAATTTTATTTTCAGTATTTTTTTTTAATTTCCATGTATTTTATCTCTTACATTTAAACTTATCCTTATTATTTCATTTTCCTATTGATTGTATTTGGCTATTATTTGCGCTTCATCTTTAAGGAAGGTGTGGATCACAGAAGGGTTACAACGGGGGCGGGAGAGGATTGTTGGTGGGGGGTGTCAGTATGGGGGATTCATGGGAGGAAGTTCACCTGAATATACATAAAAGATATATAAAATTGTTCAAATGATCAAGGGGTGGGGCATGGTCACAGTGGGTGGAGAATCACTCAGTAAATGAGAGAATACTGAATTCCCAGCCTGGAGAGCTCTGCCACATTCTCCAAGGGAGCAGCAACAGTCCCCCAGTGCAGGGGCAGTGTCTGGCTAAGGAGGGTGATCCACTGATTGGTTCTTGTTTTTTTTTTTTTTTTTTTTTTTTTTTTAAAGATTTTATTTATTTATTCATTTATCCCCCCCTTGCTGCTTGTGCTCGCTGGGTCAGCTAACCACGCCGTGCGGGCGGGCTTGCCTTCACCAGGAGGCCCCAGGAACCGAACCCGGGGCCTTCCATATGGTAAACGGGAGCCCTACTGATTGAGCCACAGCCGCTTCCCCTGATCGGTTCTTGTTATTGATGACTAGCCTCATGAGTCTGCTCTTGTAATTGAAACTTAGCCTATTGTTATGGGGTGCCTAAGGGTTGCCACCTGAGAGCCTCCTTGTTGCTCAAATGTGGCCTCTCTCTAAGCTAAACTCAGCATATGAATGCATTACCTTCCCCCTAGTATGGGACTGACTCCCAGGGATAAGCCACCCTGGCAATGAGAGATTACTACCAAGTGTCAACTGGCAATATGACTGGAAAGAAAGACCTTGAATAAAAGGGGGAAAAGGTAAAGACAAATGAGTTCATATGGCTAAGAGACTTCAGAGAGATTCAGGAGGTCATCCCAGAAGTAACGATCTCATAGAACACCAAAGTGGATATCACCCCAAACAGAATGGCTCCTGAGGGCACTGGAGACACCCAGGTCCTATATAAGGGAGGATAGCTCCAGAGATTGATGCCTTATCAGGGGGCTCTACTTTGGAATCTGTGCTCCTGAGAGTGACAGAGTTGAACTCAAATAAGTCCTCCCTGCACATGGTCCATCAGTCCCTTCTACTCAAACCTATATGTGGTGCTGGAGTTTGTAGGTGTACTTCCAGAGACTGGAGCCTTTGGCCTGCTCATGTGCCAGCTGAGTCTGGAATCTCAGTGGAGCTGCAACTCCTACTCTACAGTTCAATGGACTCACCCAAGACACCTGGTGGGGAGATGATGATGGACAACAGCCATCCCAGGGAATGGAGAGAGTCTGCAGCTACAGGCAGGATAATCCCATCCATCTTATCCATGGGATATAAGCCCCCTCTCACTTGCAGTGGAGTGGAAATCACCATCCCAGACTCCTCAAGAATGGGGGAAGAGCTATGGACTAGAGTGGACTTACTGGCATTTTGTTGTAGACATATTGTGTTTCAAGCAATGGAAGAAATTACAACATTGATGTGGAGCCAGTAACCACTGGATGTTTTCAGGGGAGGGATAGTGAAAAGAAGTTGTAATACAGGAGCTTTTTTGGGACTTGGGTATTATCCTCAGTGTCATTGCAACAACAGATATAGGCCATTTTACATCAGCATATAACATGCAGAACTGTGTGGGACAGTGTGTGGTCTACAATGTGAACTATGGTCTGTGGTTAGTGGCGAAGCCCCAGGATGTGTATATCCATTGCAGGTGATGTGCCACACTAATGAAGGATGTTTGTGTGGAGGTTGTGGGAGGTTTGGGAGGTGGGGAACAAGGGAATCCCTGTAATTTTTGTGTAACATTTATGTAATCTAAGCATCTTTTAAAATATTAAAAGGAAGGAAGGAAGGAAGGAAGGGAGGGAGGGAGGGAGGGAGGAAGGAGAGCAGCGTTAGAGTACTTCCTGTCTTGTTCCCGATCTGAGATGGAAACTTTTAGAATTTCACCATTGTATAGGATATTAGCTGTGGATTTTTTCGTATATACCCTTTGTCATGTTCAGAAAGTTTCCTTCTGACCGGGGCTGAGGCGCGGTGGGGCCCACAGCCAATGGGCGGGGGCGGGGAGGGGGGAGCAGGCTCCCAATCCGGTTCCATCCGGTTCTTCCAGCGACCCCACCACTGGTCCCGGCAGCTTGGGCGGCGGGAGGAACAGTAATGGCCAGCAGCTCGGCTTCGAGAAGGCTCTCGGTGCGTTGGGTCCCACAGCACCGCCAAGATGCCCAAGAGGAAGGTCAGCTCGGCCGAAGCGGCGGGGAAGGAGGAACCCAAGAGGCGGTCGGCGAGGCTATCCGCTAAACCCGCTCCTGTGAAAGTGGAAGCGAAGCCAAAAAAGGCAGCGGGAAAGGATAAACCTTCAGATAAAAAAGTGCAACCAAAAGGAAAAAGGGGAGCAAAGGGAAAACAAGCTGAAGTGGCTAACCAAGAAACTAAAGAAGATTTACCTGCAGAAAATGGAGAAACTAAAAATGAGGAGAGTCCAACCTCTGATGAAGCAGGAGAGAAAGAAGCCAAGTCTGGTTAATACCATATACCATGTCTTATCAGTGGTCCCTGTTTCTCCCTTCTCGTACAATCCAGAGGAATATTTTTATCAGCTATTTTGTAAATGCAAGTTTTTTAGTAGCTCTAGAAGAAACATTTTTAAGAAGGCGATTGGAATCCCACCTCATCCCATTTTTTTTAAGTGTAAATTGTTTTTTTTTAAGAGGGGAAATCATTTGCTGGTTGTTTATTTTTTGGTACAACCAGAAAATAGTGGGATATTGAATTATGGGAGGCTTTGACTGTCTTGGGTGTCAACTTAACATTCCACTGGGGGCTGGCAGTTTTTATACCCTATAATACAACACATACTAAATAGTGATTTGGAATCACAATCATGCATTTAATATGTGTTGAGCATTTTAAATTACTCCTATTCCCATGTTTTTTAGTGGATGTGTTTCTTAAAACCACTTCCCTGATCTTGGCTCTCCCTGTCAGAACTCTACAACATCCTTGGTCGTGGTTGTCCAGTTTTTCTAATAACTTTGTTATGTGCTGTAAAAGATTGGAAATGTGAGTATGTAACGTGGATGGTATTAAATTGTGAATTAGTGGGACTTAAAGAGGTAACAGTTTATCAACATTTGAAGATATTGGTACTTGATATCCTCTTAAGGAAAACTTGCCTCCAAATTTTTAGCTGGAAAGTCACTGGAATAACTTTAGAACAACTACATGGCTTTTTAGGTTTTCGGTACGTACATTAAGAATTGTGTACAAATTGTTCATAACGTCTGTGCTGATCTTGAAAACAACCAATAAAATCTCAATTATGAAAGAAAAAAAAAAAGAAAGTTTCCTTCCATTCCTATCTTTTGGAGTGTTTTTATCAGGAAAGTGTGCTGTATTTTCTCTAATGCTTTTTCTGCATCTATAGAGTGACCATGTGATTTTTTTCTTTTGATCTGTTTGTGTGGTGTATTACCTTGATTGATTTTCTTATGTTGAACCATCCTTTCATACCCAGGATGAAACCCACTTGGTCATTGTGTAAAATTAATTTCATGTGTTTCTGGATGTGATTAGCAAGTAGTTTGTTGAGGATTTTAGCATCTAGGTTCATTAGAGAGATTGGTCTGTAATTTGCCTATCTTGTGGCATCTTTGTTTGACTTTGGTATCACGGTAATGTTGGCATCATAGAATGAGTTAGGCAATGTTCCTTCTACTTCAATTTTTGGAAGAGTTTAAGCAGGGTTGGTGTTAGTTCTTTCCAGAATGTTTGGTAGAATTCACCTCTGAAGCCATCTGGTCCTGGGCTCTTCATAGTTGGGAGGGTTTTGATGACTGATTTTACTTTTGCTTGTTCTGTTGAGTTCATCAATTTCTTCTTTCATCAATATAGGCTGCTTGAGTGTTTCTAGGTATTTGTCCATTTCCTCTAAATTATCCTTCTTGTTGGCATATAATTTTTCAATATATCCTTTTATGATACTCTTTATTTCTGGGGTCAGTGGTGATATCCCCTTCCTCATTTCTTATTTTTTGCATTTGCATCTTCTTTCTTTTTTATTTGCTAGTCTAGCTTAGAGTTTTTCAATTTTATTGATCTTCTCAAAGAACCAGCTTTTGGTTTTATTTTTTCTAGTGTTTTCTTATTTTCTATTTCATTTAGTCCTGCTCTAATCTTTGTTCTTTCTTTCTTTCTACTTCCTTTGAGTTTAGTTTGTTGTTCTTTTTCTAATTCCTCCAAGTGTGCAGTTAGGTCTTCAATTTTAGCTCTTTCTTCTTTTTTGATATATGCATTTATGGCTATGAACTTCCCTCTCAGGACAGCTTTCACTGCATCCCATAGGTTTTGATATGTTGTGTTGTTATTTTCATTCATTTCAAGACAGTTACTGATTTCTTTTTAAATTTCCTTCTTGACCCACTGTTTGTCTAAGAGTGTGTTGTTTAACTTCCATATCTTTGTGCCTAATCTGGGTCTATGGCCCTTATTGATATCCAGCTTCATTCCATTGTGGTCAGAGAAATTACTTTATATAATTTCAATCTTCCTGAGTTCATTGAGAATTTTTCTGTGGCCTTGCATGTGGTCTATCTTGGAAATGATCCAACTATCCTCAAGGAGAATGTATATCCTGTTGTATTTGGGTGTAGTGTTCTGGATAAGTCTATGAGGTTCAGATGTTCTAATATATTATTCAAAGTCTTTATTTCTTTATTGATTCTCTGTCAAGATGTTCTGCTTAATGTTGATAATGGTGTATTAAAGTCCCCCACTAAATACTAGAGGCATCTATTTCTACACTTAGTTTTTCCAGTGGTTGCCTCATATATTTTGAGGTGCCCTGGTTAGGTGCATAAATGTTTATGATTGTTCTTTCTTCTTGAAAGATTACCCCTTTTACTAATATAGAGTATCTGCCTTTTTCTGTTAGAATAGTTTTGCATTTGAAGTCTATTTTGTCTAATACTAGTATAGCTACTTCTGCCCTTTTTAGGTTATTGATTTCTAATAATATTGTTTTCCAGCCATTCATTTTCAGTCTCCTTGAATCCCTGGATCTAAGGTGGGTTTCTTGTAGACAGCATATAGAGGGGTCATATTTCCTTATCCATTCTGCCAGTTTTTGTCTCTTGATTGGTGAGTTCAATCCATTAACATTCAGTATTTTCACTCTCCAGGAATTACTTTAGCCATATTTTCTTTGGGTTTATGTATGTCATATGTTGTTTTAATTTCTCCATTTTTCTTTGTAGTTTTTATTTTCTTTTTACACTCTCCTCCAGCTCTCTCTCTCCTTTCAACCTGCAGAGCTCCATTTTCTATTTCTTGAAGGGTACGTTTCTTATTGGCGTACTCTCTTAATTTCTGTCTATCTGTGAATATTTTGAACTTTCCATCGTTTTTGAATGCCAGGTTTGCTGGATAGAGAACTGTTGGCTGGAAGTTTTTTGAGTACCTTAACTATGTCATACCCCTCCATGGTTTCAGATGAGAAATCAGCACTTAATCTTTTTGAGCTTCCCTGTATGTAATGGTTCTCTTTTCTCTTTCTGCTTTCAGTATTTTCTCTTTGTTTTGAGCATTGGAGAGTTTGATAAATATATGTCTTGGAGTAGGCCTGTTTGGATTTATATTGTTTGGGATGTGCTGTGCTTCCTGGGCATGTACATCCATCTCTCTCAGTAGGGTTGGGAATTTTCAGCCATTATTTCTTTCAACACTCCTTCTGTCCCCTTTCCCTTCTCTTCTCCACCTGTGATGCCTATAATTCATATGTTTGTACATTTTGTGTTGCCATTCAAATCCCTGAGTCCCTGCTGGATTTTTTCTATCTTTTTATCTATCTTTTCTACTCTCTGTTTGATTTCAGATGTACTGTCTTCCACATTGTTAATTCTTTCCTCTGCCTGTTCAAATCTGCTGTTATGTGCTTCCAGCATCTTTATGATTTCTTGGATTGTGCCATTCATCACCTTCATATCCATTTTCTTTTTATGTATGTTTACAATTTCTTCAGTATATTCTCCTAGTGTCTTCTTAATATCCTTAATCTCTTCCTTCACTTCATTAAGTTGGTCCATGCTATTTGTTTGGAAATCTTTGACTAGTTTTTTGATGTTCTGCAACTCTTCCTGGTTTTTAGTTTGTCCATTGGACTTGGTCATGTTGTCCTGTTTCTCGGTATGGTTTCTAATTTTTTGTTGCTGTGTGGTCATCTTTTATCTTGATGGGTTTATTCAGTTGATTAGCATATCTCTCTACTCTAGGGTTTTATTTAGTTGCTGTTTTTGGGTGTGTATTAAGTTTCCTCTTTGAGACTTTGTTTCTCTTATTCTATTTTCTTGCTGTTGTCTATGTTCCCTTGAAAGTAAAAGATTAGGGCTGGAGAAAGTAAAAGAGATAAGAAAAGAAAATGGATAATATTAATAGTAAAAGTTAGAAGAGGGACCATATGAAACCTAGGAAAATGAATATTTAACTCATATAAGCAGTGTAGAATAATGGGAATAAAAAAGTGGAGTACCAACAATGTAATGGGAAACCAAACAGAGAAAAATTCATAGAATTAATTAAAGGGCCAAAATGCTGAGGAAAGAGGGAAAGAGAAAAGAAAAGACAAAAAGAAAAAAGTTAATAAAAGAAATAAAACTGAATAGATAGAAATAAAAACCACAAAAATTGAGGACTAAAGAAAGAGAGGTAGAATGTAAAAACAATGACAGAAAACAGAAGATAGAAAGATGAAGGAAGGAAAAGACATAGCATTGGTAGACAAAATCAGTACACACAAAAAAGGGGGAATCAAGGAAGAGGAAAGACAGCAAACAAGAAACAAGCCAGCATTACCTAATTTTTAAAAAAGGAGCGGGGAGGAGAAAGAGGAAAGAAAACAAACTAACACACATACAAGCAAGCAGGCAAACAGAAACTAAGGAAAACCACCTTCCCTCTTAGGCCTCTGAGGGGCTTCTCAGGCTGCCTGCTTTCATCAATCAATTGCCCTGCAGCCTGATCTCTGCAGGTTTTGAAGCAGGTTTTATTGAGTAAACTAAGTTAAAATTTTAAAAAGATGTAACCTTTTTAAAGGAAGAATAAGAGACCCAAGAGATGTTAATACAAAATTAATATTTATGTTTTCCCTGTCCTAAAGTATCAGCTGGATACCTGATATCCCAGTGGATCACTACTCTAAGAGGAGCCAGGAGTTGAACTAGGAGCCTTGTATATTCAAAGTGTAAACTCCTCCACTGAGCTAAAGTTTTGTGTTGGGTCAGTTAGCTATTCATACAGCTGTCCAGTCACTTTCCCTCAGGCAGCTTTGACTCTTTGCAGTTGCTTTGATTGCTGCTGCTTAGGAGTCTGTCCCTGCCCCCTTTCTATTCTTATTGCTTTCTCTCCCAGGGCAGCAGGTTGCAGTAGCCTGTGTGAGCAGATCCCCCCTCACCTCTCCTATTCAGATTGAGTTCCCTTTTAAAATTCAAGTGGGACCCTGGTGAGTGAACTCATCACAGAGAAATGACTCTCAACTCTCTTCTAGACCACCTCCTCCTCTCAGGGGACCCTAAATGCGCTCTTGGAAGCTTGTCAAGCACTTCTTACTGCCTGCTTCCCTTAGGGGAGTTGAAATTTTGATAGTTTTCAGCATGGGTCTAATCAATTGCCTGAGTCTGCCCTCTCCTAGGGCAAATTTCACTATCCCAGGGCAGTTAGGTAAATCAGGCTGCTTCAGCAAATTCACCTCTCCTTCCTAGTGCCACACTGAGTGAGTTGGTATGCTCCCCAAGCTCAAAGGCAGTCCAGTAACCAAACCCACTGAAAAGAAACCCCTCTCCACCCTTCACCAGATCCCTCCCATTCTTGGAGAACTCTCCCTCACTCTGGGTGGCCCATGACAGGAGTTGCAGCTCACAGCAACTTTTGCTTTGAGGTTGTGGCTTAGTTGCCAAAGTTTCCAGCCACAGGGACCAGAAACTCATTATTTTACCTTGAGCAATTTATCTCTCCATCCATCTCCCTCCAGATCAATTCCTCGAAGCCCCCTGCTCTGTGGGTTCCCAAAACAGCTCACTGGCAGTATCTTACCCCCATTCAGCCATTTTCTTGAGAGAGATGGTGAGTGTCCTGTTAAATTGATGCCATCTTTCTGCTTCTCCTCTGATGCCATCTTGCACTTCTCCTCCAATGCCACCTTGCCACTTCTCCATACAATCTTTATATTTCTCTATGCTTTGTCCTTGCACTTCTCTGGAAAGACAATGCCATTGTCTGCTTCTCCAAGGATACTTCAAAGAAAGTAACCTTACAGACTGTTGGAATTGCCACCATAAACTCTGGTCTATGCCCATTGCAAGGGACCCCATTCTTCTATCCAAAACAAATTTCTTTCTTATTCCAAATGCTTCAGTCTCTTTGGACCAATCTGTACCATTTGATTCATATAAAATATGAATACTAGATCCAAGGTCCTCTTTACTCTGCTTTAAGATTTCTTGGACCTGTAACCTTGTAACTAAGAATTAAGAATTAACAAATATTTATGATTACTGAATCATTATATAGTTGCTTTTTCCCTTATTTCTTCCATATATTATAGAATAGCCTAAAGCTAATACCTGAAATTACTGAAACTGGCTAGATCAAACTCACCCTTCTTTATGGTTATTTTAAATTAGGCTAACACTTCAGTATACTTACTATTGTGGAGATTATTCCAATCTGACCTTACCTTTGTTTATGGTTATTTCAAAACCCAGGCTCACTTTTGTGTATACTTACTATTGTGGTGTTTATTCTAGACTAAACTTACCTTTGTTTATGGTTATTTAAAAATGAGTCTTGTGTATATTTACTATTGTGATTGTAACCACACCACCCTCCCCTGTTTGTCTATAAAAACCCTAAACTCCTCAAAATCAAGGAGGCAGGGTTTTAGGTCCTAGCTAGACCAAAGATCTCTTTGCAAACTTAGCAAATGAACTTTCTCACTTGGAACCCTAATGTCTTAGAAATTGGTCTTTAAAGTGTATTGGAAGGAAAGAATCTGCTTTTGCTCAATATCAACCACACTATAGACACAACTAGTTAAGAGAATTATAAAGATATCATATAAGAGTTTGGAATACTTATTATAATAGTCCATATGCCTCCACGAACTATGAATTATATTAACAATGAAAGTCTACTTTCAGGTTTAAGGTATTGGAACTGCAAATATTCACAGCACAAATAAATTTTGGTCAGCTCTTCATTTGTACTTTCAATACCACAGACCCTTGAATACAAAGGACAAATGATAGTATTCCTAGTAATGAATCTATAAACAACATCACCTTGACTGTATTTACATTGGTCTGCTAGGCAATATTTATTGTGGAAATTTTATCAGATATTTGTCTGGACAGTAAATTACCTTAATAACTGATAAATGTCTGGGCAATGGGGACTTGGTCTCCTCACAGTCCCCTAAGAATTTATAATTAATCTGAAACTTCTCACTGGACAACTCTCCACAATATACAGTTTCAGGCAAAACAGGATTCACCCAGGGAGTTAATGATTCTGTGTTTGTCTTTTCTGACAGATTGCTGCTACCTTGGCTTGGGATTTACAAATTAAAGCCGAATTAGATATGTATCAATCACTATAGGACAATTTACTGAATCTACTGCTAGAGCTACAGCTGCACAGCAAGTCATTAGATTTATAGTTAAATTTGTTTTAGACAATAGCATTGTCAAACTTGTTACTTATTAGCTGAAACAAGGAGACATTTTTGCCATTGCCAACACCAACTGTTGAACTTAGGTACACATTTCTGGGGAAGTTGAGACACAATTGCATAAAATAAACAAGCCACATGATTTAAATGGGTAAGGCCTTCCTCAAGGCCCTGAGTTGATCACTTTGATTTCATTTGGTTCAAATCATGGGGTCTGGGGCTTATGAGTATACTAAGAGGTAAGCATTTGGACACTTTATCACTTATAGTACTCATTATACTCTCCCCAGTGTACAGTTTTCTCTCAAGAGTTTTGAATGTGTGTCCCCAGCCATTTGTGACTCAGCAAATGATTTCTTTGTGTCTGGAATGATATAAAAATGATGATCATGGAAAAACTGACATCATGACCATCAATGAGCCCAACACGAAAACAACCTGCAAGTATTACTTGAAGACCTTGGACAGTAACTGAAAATGGACTCAACACCTTTCATTTTGATCACAACTCTCAATAGCTGAGAGCCAGATCAAACTGGGGGAAATTATTAAATAAATTAAGTAGGCCCTAGAAGGAGTCCTTCATGCTAAGCCTTATACCAGTAAATGGAAGCTTTACTTAGTTCTGTCTCTTGTAAATGCTCCTTTCCACAGAACCTGAAACATAACAACCTTCCATACTTGTCAGCTTCTTTACTCTCTTCCTTCTTCAGGAATCTTGATCTGTTCTATTTGTTTTTGTGCAAAATTTTGTCCCCAGCTCCTATGAATTGTTTAAATTCTCTTCTAAACCTAGTGCCACATTTTCCTCACAATTTTCATTTTTGGGACTCTATAGTCTAGCAGCAGTTCAGGTAACCCTCCCCCTCTGTTTTTCAATGTGAAGCTTTTCTGCCAAAGATTTATTCTCTCCTAGGTTATCCTGCCTCTAGGAATCAGACAGGTTCATTCCAGAAAGGTGGGGCACCCAGAAAAGTCCATTCTGTATTTAGGTAATTCCACCCACAGTAACTGGATTGAGAGAGTGCACCACTTGGTCACAGCCATCCTGCTGCAATTTTACTCCCCACCCACCCTAAAATGTATGCCCTTTAGTTTTCAGCATTCCTCAGCAGTTTGTTTTCAGCCCTGGGTCTTGGTGCCTGGATATGCCTGGGGTTTCAACTCACTGCTGTGAGTTCCTCTATAATCTATTTCCCTTGTGAGAGGGATCCAGGCTGCTTGCTACCTCTGGAGAACTCCCAAGCTTTGCACAGGAACCACTGAGAGGGAAGGAAGGAGGACCAGGAGGTCCTGGAGGGAACTTTCCTACCGCATATTTTTCTCTTTTTTCAATTCAGCATTTGTGGAGTCCTTCTCCAGTCTCTACCATCCTCTAGAATATCTGGGGAGATTTTTTCAGTGGATGACTTATGTCGCTGTGTTGATGATGTTGCCCCTCCACCATTGATTTTTTTTTTTCAGGAGGTACCAGGGATTTAGCTCAGGACCTTGTACTTGGAAAGCAGGCACCCAAACATTGAGCTACATCTGCTCCCCAATGAGAGTTGGTTTTTTTCATATGTTTTGTTTTCACAAGGTACCAGGGATTGAACCCAGGACTTCATACATGGGAAACAGGCACTCAAATACTTAAGCTACATCTGCTCTCCCACTGATTTTTTTTCTATCTTTATCTCAACTTCAAAAAATAAAATAATAGACAAAAGGCAGCTTAATAAATTATGGAAGCATTAATCTAAAAAATTCTGTCCAGTCACATTGATCTTATTTAATCCTAAAAACAAACTCAGTTGTTTCTCCAGTGTTCAGAAAGATACATAAATGAGCAGAGATTGGTTAAAGATATGACCAACATCTCCTTCTTAATGAAGAAAATTAAGAAAAAAATGTTTAATCATATTCATATCTCATAAAACTAAACCCCTATTATTTTTTTACCTTTAGCATTGATATAGTACCTTCTTTCCCTTCCTACAAAATATTACAATATTACTGGTAACTATAGTCTATAATTATATTAATTGTATTTTTCCAATTTATCTCCATATTCTTAGCCCTTGTAGTTGAAGAACATTCTTGCATTTATATTATTACCCACAATCCCCATCTACCATCAAAATCACTGTTATACAGCCCCTAGACTATCCTATAGCTCTCTTTCAATTAACATTAATCTCCCTAGACAACAACTCTCAACCACAATCCCAATTATAAATAAGAAGTATGCTTAATACTCATTATAATGTACTACCAACTCTGTACATTACATCATATTTATAATTTACCTTATTAAATATTCTACATACATTCAGTATCATCTCCTCCTTCTTAACCAGCATTCTGTCTCCTACTAACCTATATGCTTTAGTGTGATTCCATAAGCTTACTAGTTGTATTTAGTTCAGATCAGTGACAATATTCAATACTCATTCTTTTTCTTTTCTGTCTTATTTCACTGAATATGATATTCTCAAGGTTCATCCATATTGTCATATGCATCCTAATTTCATTTCTTCTTACACCTAAATAGTATTCCATTATATGTATATACCACATTTTGTTTATCCCTTCATCAGTTGATGGGCACTTAAGTTGTTTCCACCTTTTAGCAATTGTGAGTAATGTGGCTGTGAACTTGGGTGTGCAAAAATGAGGTAGCATCCTTGCTTTCAGTCCTTCTGTATAAATTCCTAGTAGTAGAACTGCAGGCTCATAGGGCAGCTCTATATTTAGTTTCCCGAGGAATCACCAAACCAGCCTCCTCAGATGCAACACCATTTACATTTCCACCAACAGTGAAGGAGTTTCCATATTCCTCCACATCCTCTCCAGCACCCATAGCTTTTTTTTTTTTTTTTTTTAGTAATTGCCATTCTATAAGGCATGAAATGTTATCTCATTGTAGTTTTGATCTGCATTTTACTAATACCTAGTGATGTTGGCCATCTTTTCATGTACTTTTTTTTTTTTTTTTGCCATTTGTATTTCCTCTTTGGAAAAAATATCTATTCAAGTCTTTTGCCCATTTTTAATTAGTTTTTTTTTTTTTGTCTTTCTGTCATTTAGTTATGTGATCTATTTATGTAACATGGAAATAAAATCCTTGTTGGATATGTGGTTACTGAAGATTTTTTCCCATTGAATAGGCTGCCTTTTCACCTCCTTAAACAAAATTAAGTTTTTAATTTTGAGGAAATCCTATTTATCAAATTTTTCTTTCATTGCTTGTGCTTTGGATGTAAGGTCCAAGGAACCATCATCTACCACAAGATCTTAAAGTTGTTTCCCTGCATTTTCTTCTAGGAGTATTATGGCTTTAGTTTTTACATTTATGTCCTTGGCCTATTTTCAGTTAATTTTTGTATAACATGTGAGATAGGGGTCCTTTTCTTTCTTTTAGATATGGGTATCCAGTTTTCCCAGCACCATTTGTTGAATAGGCTGTTCTAACTTTGGTTGATTTCACCGCCTTATCAAAAATCACTTGACCATAGATGTAAGGGTCTATTTTTGAACACTTGATTTGATCTCATTGGTCAATCTATCTTTATGCCAGTACATGTTGGGTTTTTGCACCACTTTTGTTAAATAATATGCTTTCAAGTAAGGACATGAAAGTCCTTCAACTTCATTCTTCCTTTTTTTAAGGTAGATTTGGCTACTTGGGGGCCCATGCCCTTCCAGATAAATTTGATAATTGGCATTTCCAATTTTACAAAGAAGGTTGTTGGAATTTGTGTCAGGATTGCATTAAATTTATAGATCAGTTTGGGTAAAATTGACATCTTAGAGATATTTATTCTTCCAACCCATGAACATGGAATGTCCTTCAATTTATTGAGGTCTTCCTGGGTTTCTTTTAACAATGTTTTGTAGTTCTCTTAATACAGATCTTTTATGTCTGTATTAGTCAGCCAAAGGGGTGCAAATGTGAAATACCAAAAATGGGTTGGTCTTTATAAAGGGTATTTATTTGGGGTAGAAGTCCACAGATACCAGGCCATAAAGCGTAAGTTTCTTCTCTCACCAAAGTCCATTGCTACGTGTTGGAGCAAGACAGCCGCCAATGTTTGCCAGGGTTCAGGCTTCTTGGGTTCCTCTCTTCCTGGGGCTGCATTTCTCTCTGGGCTTAGCTCCTCTGGTTCCTCCACAAGGTCAGCTGTAGACTGTCAGGCAAATGGCTCACTTCTCCTGGGGCCTTCTCTCCAACATCAAAACTCCAACATCAAAACTGCTTCTCAAAAACTGTTGCAGCTCTGTTCTTTGTGATACCTTTTATATTTTCTTCCCCCACCCACCAAGGGGTGGGGCTCAACACCCTACTGACATGGCCCAGTCAATGCTTATCATAGCTTAATCATGCCCAGATTAACAGTTCAGTTTACAAGCATGATCCAATTATATTTTTGGAATTCATAATTACATCAAATTGCCCAACGGCTACAATGTCCTTGGTTGTTTATTCCTAATTATTTGATTCTTTTAGTCACTATTGTAAATGGAATTTTTTCCTAACTTCTTCTTCAGTTTGCTTATTAGTAGTGTATAGAAACTCTATTGACTTTTTGCATATTAATCTTGTATTCTTTCACTTTGCTGAAATTGTCTATTAGTTCTAGTTGTTTTGTTGTGGATTTTTCAGGATTTTCTAGGATATGATCATATAATCAGGGAATAGTGAAAGTTTACTTGTTCCTTTCCTATTTGGGTGCTTTTTATTTCTTTATCTTGCCTAATTGCTCTAGCTAAAACATCTAGCACAATATTGTATAGCAGAAGATATAGTGGACATCCTTGTTTTTTTTCCCAATCTTAGTGGGAATTTCATCTTTCCCCATTCAATACAATGTAGATGTGGATTTTTCCTATATTCCCTTTATCATACTGAGAAACTTTCCTTTTATTTCTGTTTCAGAGAGTTTTTATCAAGAAAGGATATTGTATTTTGTCAAATGTCTTTTCTGGATCAATTGGGATAATCATGTGATTTTTTTATCTTTAATTTATTAATGTGGTGTATTACAGTAATTGATTTTCCTATGTTGAACCACTCTTGCACACCTGTTATAAAACCCATATAATTTTGGTATATAATTTTTAATGTGCTTTTGAATTTGGGTTGGAAGTATTTTGTTGAAGATTTTTGCATCTATGTTCATTACAGATATTGATCTATATATTTTTTAATAATATCTTTATTTGGCTTTGGTATTAAGGTGATGGCTTCAGAAAATGAGTTTGGTACTGTTCCTTCCTGTTCAGTTTTTTGGAAGAGCTTGAGCAAGGTTGATTTTAGATCATCTTTGAATGACTGGTAGAATTCAATTGTGAAGGCTTCTGGCCTTGGGATTTTTCATTTTGAGAAAGTTTCTAATGACTTTTTCCATTTTTTTACTTGTGGTTGGTTTGCTGAGGTCTTTGAATTCTTCTAGGGTCAGTGTGGGTTGTTCATGTGTTTCTAGGAATTTGTTCATTTCATCAACATTGTCAAGTCAGTTGGCATACAGTTGTTAATGGTACCCTCTTATGATATTTTAGTTTCTGCTGGGTCAGTGTTAATGTGCCCCTTCTCATTTCTGATTTTATTTATTTGCATCATCTCTCTTTTTTTCTTTGTTTAAACAAGCTAAGAATTTGTTTTTTATTTTGTTGATATTCTCGAAGAACCAAATTTGGTTCTGTTGAGTCTCTCTTTTGTCTATTTTTATTCTCTATTTGATTTATTTATACTTTAATCTTTATTGTTTCTTTTCTTCATCTTGCTTTTGAATTGGTTTGCAGCTCTTTTCCTAATTCCAGCAAATGTGAAATTAGGTCTTTAATTTCAGCTATTTCTTCTTTTATTTAAAGTAAGCATTGGAGGCTATAAATTTCATTTTCAGCACTACCATAAGTTTTTTTTTTAAAGGAGGTACCAGGGATTGAACCCAGGACCTGTTGAGTAATTGCTCAAACACTTCAACTACATCCACTCCCTTGTCATAAGTTTTGATATGTTGTGTCTTTGTTTTCTTTCACCTTGAGATATTTACTGATTTCACTTGTAATTTCTTCTTTGAACCACTGATTATTTAAGTGTATTGTTTAATCTACATATATTTGAGAATCTTCCCTTTTTCTGCCTGTTATTAATTTCCAAATCATTCCATTATGATCAGAGAGAGCACTTTCTTTAAATTCAATGTTTTAAAATTTATTGAGATCTGACTTATGTCCTAATATAAGGTCTATTCTGGAGAAAGGTCAATGTGCACTTGAGAAGAATGAATAACATGTTGTTTGGGAGTGTAATGTTCTATAAATATATATTAGTTCTACTTCTTTTATCATATTATTCAAACTTGCTGTTTCCTTATTTATCCTCTGTATTAGTCAGCCAAAGGGGTGGTAATGTGAAATACCAAAAATGGGTTGGCCTTTATAAAGGGTATTTATTTGGGGTAGAAGTCCACAGATACCAGGCCATAAAGCATTAAGTTTCTTCTCTCACCACAGTCCATTGCCACGTGTTAGAGCAAGACAGTTGCCGGCATTTGCCAGGGTTCAGGTTTCTGGGGTTCCTCTCTTCCCAGGGCTGCGTTTCTCTCTGGGCTTAGCTCCTGTTTCCTCCACAAAGTCAGCTGTAGATGATCAAGCAAACAGCTTGCTTCTCTTCTCTCTTTTTTTTTTTTTAAAGATTTTGTTTATTTATTCATTTATCCCCCCCTTGCTGCTTGTGCTCTCTGGGTCAGCTAACCACACCGTGCGGGCGGGCTTGCCTTCACCAGGAGGCCCCGGGAACCGAACCCGGGGCCTCCCATATGGTAAACGGGAGCCCTACTGATTGAGCCACAGCCGCTTCCCTTCTCTTCTCTTCTTTCCCACATCAATGCTGCTTCTCAAAAGACTGCTTCAACTTTCCTTTGCCTTGCCTTTTATATTCAATTCCCCACCCACCAAGGGGTGGGGCTCAACACCCTAATCCTAACCTAATCATGCCCAGATTAACAGATCAGTTTACAAGCATGATTCAATTATATTTTTGGAATTCATAATTACATCAAACTGCCACGTCCTCTGTCACGATGTTCAATCCAATGCTGATAGCAGTATGTTGAAGTCTCCAACTATTATTGTAGAGACATCTATTTCTCCCTTCAGTTTTACCAGTGTGTGCCTCGTGTAGTTTGGGACATCAAATTAGGTACATAAACATTTATTGTTGTTTTTTGATCTTGGTGAATTGCCTCATTTATTAATATGTATTACTTCATCCATTATAAACAGTTTTACCTTTAAAATCTACCTTTAAGTATCACTACTCAAGATCTTTTTTATTACTATTTGCATGGAATATCTCTTTTCATCCTTTCACTTCTAGCCTCATTTTGTCATTGCATATAAGATGAGTCTCTTGTAGTCAACAAATAGATGGTTCATATTTTTTTATCCATTCTGCCACTCTATGTCTTTTGATTGGAGAGTTCGATCCATTAACATGCAATGTTATTTCTGTAAAGGCATTACTTACATTGTCCATTTTATCCCATGACTTTCTGTTGTTATATTTTACTATTTTCCAGTTTTTAACCTTCCAGTTACCCTTATTTATTATTTTCATTAGTACACTCTTCTCCAAGCCTCTTACCATTGTCTTTTCCATTCAGGCTGTAACATATCCTTTAATATATTTTGTTGAGCCAGCCTCTTGGTGATATACTCTCAGATTTTGTTTGTCTGTGAAGACCTCAAACATTTCTGAAGGATAGCTTTTCTGGAGACAGAATTCTTGGCTGGCAGTTTTCTTTCAGTACTTTAAATATATTGTACCACTGTCTTTTTACCTCCATAATTTCTGATGAGACATCAGCACTTAGACTTTCTGAGGCTCCCTTGTAAGTGATACATTGCTTTTTTCTTCTTGCTCTCAGAAACCTCTTTTATATCTGGCATTTGACAATCTGAACAGATGCCTCAGAGTAAATCTATTCAAATTTATTCTTTTTAAAGAATGTTGTAATTTTTGAATATTGGTATTCATGTAATTCCAAAGGATTGGAAAATTTTTGGTCATTATTTCCTTAAGTATTCTTTTTGCCCCTTTTCCATTCTCTTCTTGGACACCTATAATATTTGTGTGTTTCATGCTATCATTCAATTCCTTGAAGCCCTGTTCAATTTTTTCCATTCTTTTCTCTTTATGTTCTTCTGTCTTTTCCAGTTCAATGTTCTGTCATCTAATTCACTAATTTTGTCCTCAACCAATTCAAATATGCTATTATATTCTTCTAATGTATATTTTTTTAATTTATTTTTATTGTGGGTAAAAATCAAAATTCTCACAATACATACAAACATTTGCAAAATGATATATAAATATATATGCATATATGTGTATTTGCTTACAAAAATGTTATATATATATATATA